>JAPYZC010002477.1:0-14505 GCA_030522665.1 Ichneumoninae sp. A BG-2022a
GAAGTGGGAAATGAAAGTCGAAAAAAAAAAAAATCGCTGTCCGGACACGACGGTTCGGATTGCTGTGCGCGAAGGGAGTCGAGTACGCGCGGCGGAGGGCGCGGGGGAGGGGAAGCTTGAATAAAAACAAGGAAAAATGGAAACGAACGAATCGGCGGGAGGAAAGGTAACAATACGTCGATTGGGGACTGCGTTAAATCCCGAACGACTCCTGAGCCTTTCGGCCCGGTCGGACGGTGCGCATGTTGTCCGACGATGTTTACAAGTGCGGATTATCGCTGTGGCGCAGCGATGTGTTTCGGCTTTCGCTGAAACGCCGGGTGGAACGCGGATCTGGGAGAATTATCGGATGCGAGCTTTTAGCTAGACTGTAAGAAATCTGCGGTGTAAACTGTGAGGGTGTGAGGGGTAAAAAAAACAGTGTTTTTTTTTTCACTTCATGTAGGGGGGTCGTTTTTGTCCGCGGAAAAAAGCACTTTTTCCGCGCATTGCTTGATATTTGATAAAATATTTTTTGCTTAAATAACAATATCAGAAAAGTTCCTGTTCGCAATTCAAAAGGACATTCTCAGGATCGACCATGCATTTTTTCAGATTTTTCTGTTAATTGCTATTAATTTCTATTAATTTTCTATTAAACAGAGAAAAAAATCAATTGGATCAACAAAGTGTGCGCTCACGGGTGGCGAAACAAATGTTTCGTTGATCGAAAGGAATACCTCGTTAATCGAACTAACAGGCCGTCGAATTAAATGTTTCTTTACTTATTACGATTATTTCGTTCGATCAACGAAAAATTTATCTCGCCACCTGTAAGCGCCCATTTTGTTTACTCCATTGATTTTTTTTTCTCAGTGTACATAGAATTAGGGTGCTGAAAACACCTACATGGAGTGAGGGTTAAAATTGACATCATTTTGCGGTGGAAAATACACCGAACATTCGGTAAATCGGTAACGCGATGTACTCTGATAAATCCTCATACTAAATTGAGTTATGAAGCACGATGTCATATAATGGTGTTATTTTCTTAGACATCGACACGATTCTGTATTAGCTGATAACATGGTGTCCAGCGGGCCTTGAAGCCCTTGAATTTTGCCTGACCTTGAAAAAGTCCCGGAATATCCTTGAATTGTTTATTTCCCCGAAAATTTGAGTTTGTTTAAAAATGTATATATTTAGGTTAGTAAATGTTTTTCTTTTTTTTAATGAACTGCCTGCCACGTATTTCGATGTGTTTTTTCCCGCTGAACACGAATCCGCTGGCCTCTTTGGAGCTAAAGTACAATGGCACAATGTGCAATGGCACAAAGTCTCGATTTTATGGAGTAAAATCGTATTTTTGGGATTTAAATGGAAAATATTGGGTTGGGAGTAAAATAATTGTTATATTCGTGATCAGCTGGAACAAATACATCGAATATGGCCTTGAAATTAAAAAAAATCGATTCAACAATGATTTTCCACTTTTTGAGCCACTTTTGGAAAAACATCGATTTTCGTGATTTTCAAAGGTCGATATCTCGACTCCCAATGGAGCTAGGAAAAGTCAGGCTTGCCCATTGTGTTCCATGGGAAAAAATACATAAGACAGAGCCTTGTGCGAAGTTTTAGAATCGTTTTATCGTGCCGTTCGAGGCCGTTGAAAAACGTGAAAAATGGATTTCAAAGGTCTAGCCTTGGAATATTTATGAAATATTTTTTGTCGGTATGAAATGTTTTTTTTCCGATTATAAAAGTAACTGCGACGTATTCCGACGTATTTTTTTGCACTAAACATGAATCTGCTGGCCTTTTTTACCTTCGATTTTATGCACTGAAAACAGGTTGCTCATATGTGAAATCGCATTTTCTTGGGACTAAAATCTAAAATATTGGTTTTGGAGCAAAATGAACGTCACATTCGTGAAAAAGTTTTTCCGTTTTGCCATTGCCACAATCCAAAAGTTATTGGAAAATGGCCTTTTGCCTCATTATTCCGTTTTGCCCCGGTCACCCTTACCCTACGATAATAATAATAATAATAATAACAAAATAACAATATGGAGCATCTCTTTACATCGTGACTAATGGGATTGCCTGTCTGGAAGTCTACGTGATCTCTCTGAGAGGGCAGCAATTACGTTTGTGGTGAAGGCACGAGCATGGTGTTTCCAGAACTTGGCCGGCTTCCGGTACAGCGGCCAGCGGTGGATGTGTGACGCTCGCTGAGAAACAGACGGGCGCATCTCACATAATATTGCCCGGTGAGCTGTGAGGGTCGAGCCCTTCCGTTTCTCGGCGGACACGTCGACGCAGGCGATACGCCTCGTGCGACCTGCGTTTCCGCGACCCTTGTCGGGACAGAAGCTCTTCGCCGGTTGTCGAAGGAAGCCAAATGCGATCTGGGCCGCAGACGGTCCGTCTCTCCCTTGCACCCGAGCATCGGCGACTCGGATGGTGGCAATGGTGCGACTGATACGGGCCAATGGAATCCTAGCGATAGCCGCGGAATATACGAGGGCCGGAAAGGGACACTGTAAGGGTCGAGTTTCACCCACGGGACGACCTCACAGCTACCTTCGCCGACAGCGATCCTCGATACCCGAGAACCAATCGAGCTGCGAACGCGATATCGAGCGACCTAAAGGTGCCTCGTCACGTGCCACGATTGTGCGGAGGCTCACGCAGCGATTCCGAATCAAAACATCAATTTGGCGGCTTACCGTCGCACACCTTCGGCGGATCCCTATAGAATGTTAGGCTCGGAGATGGGCTCCGATTCGTTAGCAACAGGAAAAAAATAATAGGTCGGGTGTATAGAAAGGGTGAGTGAGCACTTTCTTTGTGGCTTCTTTTTTTTCCTTTTCCGCTTCACTTTTTATTTGATCGTATACACCCAGAAAAAACATTTATTTGACGGTCACCGTTTACTAAGATTAAGTAAAATATTTATTTCATTTAAGTAACTATTTACTTAATTTAAATAAATATTTATTTCATTTAAATAAATATTTATTTTATTTAAGTAACTATTTACTTAATTTAAATAAATATTTATTTCATTTAAATAAATATTTATTTAAATCAAATAAATATTTTACTTAATCTTGATAAACGGTGGACGGTAAATATTTTTTTTTTCTGGGTGTCGTACCTAAGAGAAGTTTATTGCCGATGCTATGCGTTTTTGCAGTTATCATCTTATGCTAGTTTTACTGGCTAGTGATAATTATATTCAATAATTGTATTCAATTTAATGTACAATTGTGATGAAAAATTAACGTACAGAATATTGAAAACTTTAGAAATACTTTACTTTTTATAATTTACTTTAATATCACTGGAAAATTTTATTAACTCTTCATCACAACTGTACATTTTTTACAGTGTGTGAAGCTGTTGTGTACATAATTGTGGCTCAAATATTGTCGTTCTGGTTTCCATCAAATTTTTTAGTGAGAAACTTGGATCTTTTGACTATTGGGGCGATTCCTGTTGTTTTGTATATAAATGTTTTTGGGCGGTTGTGCTAAGGGTTCTTCAGGTGACGAATTTTAATTAAGTAAATAGTTACTTAAATGTAATAAATACTTATTTTAATCAAACAGATATTGTACTTAAACCAAATAAACGGTGGCCGTCAAATAATCTTTATCCGGGTGCACCAATTACCTCCCCGAAATGAAAAAAAAACAATACGCAATCGTCAACGAATCCAGCACATTGTCCCCAATAAAATTTTTAATTAAGGTCATTTTCGGCGACGTAGTTGGCGCGCGGAGATAATTCCCACGAAGACCTCTTTCAATAACAGTCCTCGAAAAGCTTCCCTCGCCGGCGAACAAAAAGCGCGAGACACACACAGACACCCCCGAGGATTTACAAAAGATGAAATCCATGATCCTTTTATCTTGCGACGCTCTTGACTCAGCCATTCGTCAGCCCCGCGGGTTCTCTCGGCCCTCTCGTTGTCATCGTCGCGCGGGGTCTCCGCTGGCTGCTGTCGCGGCAAAGAAGCAGCTCGCGGGTGCCGAAGAGCCGACGACCGGAGCTCAGCCCGACCGTTTATTCGCGCGAATTCCACGCCGCCGAGATTAAACGGAATATTTAGCAAATATCTCGCATAAATCAAAGCGCTGGCAATATGTTCGGTGGGGCTCGCGCGGAGCTATGTAAATTCATGGTAATACCGCTGGCCACCCTGCGGAGAGCTCGAGAGCGACCGGTAGATGGTTGCGGAGGGAAAGCAGCCGGAGGGAGAAAGGAAACGGGTAGTTTCGACCGGGGCCCCGCTATATACAACGCGAAGAGACTATACAACGCGAACGGAGAGAGAGCATCGAGCGAACGAGAGGGCGATGGAGAGGACACGAGGGCGTACGAGTCGGATGGCCTGGAAGGGCGGACGAGAGGGTCGAAGGAACGAAGGAATGGAATGGAGCCGGGAAAGGGAACGAAGTCGGCCACCGCTAGCGAGGGGTGCTTTCCCTGCTGGTTCGGGCGGAACGGGCGTATCCGCCGGGCGGCGAGAGGCGCGTATTTCATGAACCCCCGAAGCAGCGAGCATCGGGATCCCGCGCCGGTGCAACCGCGCCGCAATCCCATTCATTCTCTTTATGGGCAGACCAAGTATTTGGTGGTTTGAATAAATCGGGAATTTGGGGCGCAAAGGGCACCAAAAACGGCCCGCAACAGCGCCAGAAGGAAACCCCTTTTTTCCTGGTTCTTTTTTGGCCTTCGACTTTTTGACGACCGGTATTATTGGGCACAGAGAGCGCGGAGACTCTAGAGTTGACATATTGGATCCTCGGAAGGACGGAGATTTACGGGAGACACGCGAGGACGGAACAACGAGCCGCGCGAGCCGGTAACGATGTACACTGAGAAAAAGGACAGTGTTTCCTACTATAGGGTAAAAGTGGGGAATATGGCCCTGTCCGGAAAGTGACGTTTTGCCCAAAAAACCCGTTTTTCTCCGTTGCCCCATTTGCCCCGCTTTACCCTACAGGTAGTTTTTGATAATCTGTGTTCAATTGGTCAAACTGTACTGGGCAAACTGGGCTGCCAACGAAGTAAAAAACGTTGTTTCAATTATACTCTAAATTCGTACAATTTCATACCGGATTGAAACGATAACATGTCACCCTGACAGTATTGCTGTTGTTTCAATATCATATGGAATTGTAAGGATTGAAAGTAGAATTGAAACAAACATTTTTTTCTTCGGCAGACCGCAAGCGAATTTTTTTTTCAGTGTATCAAAAAAAAAAAAAAAAAAAAAAAAATGACGAAAATGACAAAAAATCATGGATACACCCGTAATTATAGTTTGACCAATTGAATATAGACATATTCAATTGATCAAACTATAATTATGGGTGCAACCATGATTTTTGTAATTGTCGTAACTATAAAATGTAGACATTCCTCCAAGGAACTATCTTTTATGGTAAAAAGTCAGTATGGTTGCTTTCACTATGTAATTTTTCTCCGTGTAACGTTGATAATCCACCAGCCCCAAAGCACGGGAGGAATGTCAGCGATGTTGCTGACTATGGGACAGGATGAATTCTGCGCTCGGTAAACGGGGAAACTTTGGCGGCGCGAAACTTTCGTCTCGAAGTTTGAATATTTTATTAAACGTAGGCTTCTTGTGGGCTGCTCGTTGATCTTGCGAGGCTCGCAGACTCGGCGCTGTGCGTCACCGCAGTCGCTGAACGTCTCCACTCCCAGCGTCAAACTTCCCGGTGGGGATGTCGGATTTTTTATTTATTTTTTTTTTATTTTGCTTCCTCATAGAGGAAGCTTTTTTAAATATTCTTCCGAAGGTTGGCCATGTAAGACCGTTGTATCGCGTATAAATTCTTAACACGTAGTAAAGAAGTTTCTCGGGGATATTCCAAAGTGGAAATCCGGCTGGTGCTCGGTGACTCGCTGTCTGTGTACACAACATTGCGGGTCGTACACGCGGAGGATCCGATCACGTAGCTTAATTAACTATGGTGGAACGCAAGGAGTTTCAGCGACGGGAGGTGAAACTCCAGTCTGCGTCTCAAATTGACGAGGGTCTCGTTGGTGAGCTTTCGTGAGAGACCTTCCGGAACGCCGAGTAGACGACGACAGACTCCGTGACTACGACCACCGGCAAACCCACCGACGACAATCTGTTACCTACTAACCGTAACCTCGTTCGCAAGCACTGGCTTAAATTGCGAGAGTAATTAATTAAGGTTAATGCGTGCGAAGAGCCTTGGCGGAGAAAAAAGAAAGCTTTCTGGCGGCGCTGCTGGGAGGTGGAATAAGGTTTGCGGGGAACCGAGGCTCGGAGAGCTGTGTGCGGCGGTCGCCTCTTCCACGGGGATGAAAGATTAAACGATCCGCGACAAAGAAAAGATTCTGCGGGACGAGCGGGAAAGTACGGGCTTTCTTGTGTAATGACTCTTTGGTTCGACGCACCCAGAAAAAAAATTATTTGACGGCCACCGTTTATTAAAATTAAGTAAAATATTTGATAGAAATAAATATTTATTTCATTTAAATAACTGTTTACTTAATTTAAATAAATATTTATTAAAATCAAATAACTATTTTATTTAATCTTAATAAACGGTGGTCGTTAAATAATTTTTTTTCTGGGTGCGGAGAGATTGAGGGTGGGATGGATTAATCGATCATTTTGGTTCCTCATAGAGGAAGCTTTTTTCATTCATTTTTTAAGAAGTTAGGTTTCCGAGAGATTCGTCGAACAATTTTATTTTTCATCAATTTGTTGATAGCATTTTGGAATTATTATCGTGCATTAATCTTTTCGGCACTTTTAGTTTGCTTGATTTTTTTCAGATTTTTATACCATCCAGAAGTGTTTGGAATTCCCTCATTTCTCTGAAACTCTGAAAGCGAGAGAGACAGAATCAAAATGTTCAATTAATTTCTTTTTTCGTAACTGTTCAATAAAATGAAAGACGAATTGCGGGACTCACTTAAATAAAACAAACTCCCTTTTATTTAAGTGAGTCTTTTTTTAAATTTAATTTATTCGACGGATTTCACCTTCTCTTACCGATTTAAACTAAACCCAATACAGAGCTCTGTTATAAAGTAGTAATATGAAATAGTTTAACATTTAATTAGCAAAATGATAATATAGAGTACAATTAGATTTTTTATACTCTTACAAACCAGTCAGAGTTACATTCACGCAAGCAATGAAACGCCAAAACAACGTTTTAATATTCATGGCTGAAGGCCTGCGGTCGATGGCCAATTGGCAATATACTGTACAGATGTAAAGAGAAAAGTCTACTAGGTTAAAAAAAAAATCTGTTACATGTTATGTATTGTTAATAAACTCATTACTACGAATACTTAGATTTTTTACATTTCGTTATTAAAAATAAAAGATTAAACGATCGGCGACAGAGAAAGGATCGTACGGAAGAGCGTTAAGGAAGTGCGGGGTTGTAATGTCTCTTTGATTCGACGGAGAGATTGAAAGTGAGATGGATGGAGGAGCGGGAGGGGTGGATGGAAGATACGTGTACGGATGAGGCTGAAAGGACGATGGACCGGGAGAGAGACTGCGGTCGCTCGGGAAGAAAGAAAAGCTAAGATCAGTGAATGAGAATAACGATGATCTATGGTCCGGTGAAATATGGCGTCGTGAGACGCAGGAGAATCTTTCGAATCCTTCGGGATGTGGGAGTCGAAGCTTTATTCGGGAGCAGGCTAGGGGTGGCCTAGCCTGCGCTCCGCCGGACGAGGCGAGAAAGGGAGCGGGAGCGGCGCTGGACTTCCTTGGACTAGGCGGAATAAATACGTTAAACTTTCACGAACGGAGCGAACGGACACGGGAACTTACTCGGGGTAATTCAACATCGTTTTCCGAATCTCGCTTCCACGGCGGAGATCTCGGTATTTTCCCCGAACCTCCCCGCGCGGTCTCGCCCGGAGCCTTCGGGAGGAAACTCGTCCGACGCACGTATGTCTGATAGGGATCGATGTCGACATCTTGCACAGTACAAAGTCATTTCTTAAAATCGCGATACAAAGTTTCGTAAAAATACTTTTGTTAAATGAGTGACAAACTTGTTTGTTCAGCTTTGAATATTACAAACTTTCCCTTTTATTTCTTGTGCAAATAACAATTTCTGTTTGTACATTTGTTTGTAATATTTGAAAATTGACAAATAAAATTTTTTGGATGTTTGTGGACAATAAGTTGTTGTAAAAAGTACAAACTTTTTTACTGTGTGTGCAATTTTATGACTCATTTTTTTGCCAACAGAATTTATATGAAATTCGGGATAGTTCGAAATGGCATTGGTATTGGTTTGTTATGCCCTACTTGTACTTTGGATAAAAATAGGTAAAAAGTGAGAATATAATGGTTATAAAAGAATCCAATAATAACATCACTAGAATAATAGTAATAATATTATGGTGGGAAAACTTACTAGTAATCTTATGGTCAATCTTAAGATTTTTATGTCTTATGTTTAAGGGCACATTTTATATGTAGGCGCAAAGAGAGGTCTGGAGCTCCGTTACGTCCTACGCAATTTTTAGCAAACTACAACGTCACCTTTTCTCTAGAAATGAGATAACTTAGTTACGCTGCCAATAACTATCGGCTCAGTCGCAACGCCAGCTGTCCTCGCATATGCCTACTCTTTCGATATCCGTCTCTTTCTCTTCTCCACCGCACTCAGTTGCTTCGACCCGCATCACCCGAAATTTACGACTTTTTCCCGAAACGAGTCTCTTCCTCGTTTTTCTGTCACAGCTCCCATTAAAAATCCTTTCACACTCAGCTCTAAAAGGCAATATCAAAATACCCAAACAACCAAATACATTTTCCTCGAATGAAGTCCTAAACACTCATATTTCTATCTCGTTTTCGTTTATCCTCGTTCCTATGTCCTAATTAACGTTCAACTATAAAATCAGCCACTCTTGAAAACCCACTATATTCACCCTTCAAGTTGCTCCATATTACGATCACCGGAGCTCTCTTCTCACCTCCACTAAAACCTTTTACAGGTACTATAAATTTCCAGTCCCCCGAATTTCGAACATCGTCTTCTTCGTCTCCAAAGCAGCATTCTCGAATGAAGTCCTCAACACTCATCTTTCTATCTCGTTTTCTGTCATCCTAGTACCGATGTACCAATTAACGATCAACCATAAAATCAGCCTCTCTTGAAAACCCAATATATTCACCCTTCAAGCTGCTCCATATTACGATGACCGGAGCTCTCTTCTCACCTCTACTAAAACCTTTTACGGATACTATAAATTTACATTCCCCCTAATTTCGAACATTGTCTTCTTGAGCATTATTAAGTATAGGGGTAAACCTAGTATAAATAGGCCATGACTTTCCGGACAAAATCAGTTATTCGACGACCATCGAACCTGCAATATCGCCGAAATTTGCATAGGGTGAACAAGATCGGCGAGGCAAAAAAGTCCAACGATTAAAAGTACAAACGAGCAAGTTGGCTCAAACCTCTAGAGCACTTGTATCCACCGAAACCTTCTTAAAGTATATATTGTGAGTATTTTAAACAAACCACCGCGCCAAACTTTTATTTCCGCATGCATCTTGGGCCATCTGACTTCCCCCTCAGTCTTTTCTTGTACATCCATGGAATTACGGCGAGGACCGTTTCTGAGTAAAGGACTAATAACTCCTTGAGTCGAGAGAGAGGCGATTAATTTATGGCCCTTACCGAGCGAACTCAACATTCGCCAGATGACTTGTATTATTGGCATTTGTGCGATCGATCGTCTAGTGCAGTGGTTCTTAATCTTGGGGATCCACACGGGTTCCCTCGTGTATTTTGGGGGTCCATGGACGGTTAAGAACCGCTGATACCCCGCTGGTCATTAGCGAATTCTTCCACGTCGATCACTTTTTTCCGAACGTTTGTCACGAGCAGACTTATCTGACACTCAAGTAACGGCCGCTGAGATTGGGTGCCATAAATTTGTCGATTGTGCGCGTTTCCTGAATATTATTGGCATCTGGATGTTTAATATTTTATTGCCACATTTATAACTTTCACTCGACCATTTGGGGGACGATCATGATCCATTGAATGAAGCTACGAAGTTTTCGGGACGGAAACTAAATATAAGTTTCCCTATATTCAGCCCACTCCTGCATTGAATTTATTCTCGTTCATTCAACAATTTATATGAATCTAAGTATACTGAAAGGAAAGAAAGAGACTTGAAACTGTAATCATGAAAATTAGAACGAATTTGAGATATGAGAGTAAGTGCAATTCATTTTAACGAAGAAGGGAAAAGAAAATTGTTTGTTGCATAATCGGCTGTTTTCCAAAACCAATTTATATTTTTCTATATTAATAAGCGTATGAATATTTGTATAATAATACGAAAGTAGATGTGCTGAAGTCGATGCACTGTTTAAATTTTACTTATTTATTTTATAATAAAATGATCGATAAAATGATATTAAACAGAACGGTCCAGTTTAGTTTTGATATTATTTTCAAAATTTGCCTCGCGTAATTTCTGCGTCCGTAACTGTTATAAATTATTGCGGGCATAAAAGAATTTTTTTTTGCTTCGGGGCAAAATGGAATAGGATCTCGTCTCCAGGAGTGTTCGAACGAAATTTTTTGAAAATATTCAATGTACCCCATTTCGCTCTGGTCTCCCCTTCGGGGTGCGACGCTCGCGTCGAGCTTAGCAAAAATTCTTGCAATTGGTGCGCGAGATGACGAAGGGGCAAGGATTTTGTTGGAACGACAGTGAGAAACAGGGTCGAATTGGCGAGTGACGAGTGGGCGTGTTCCCTCGCTGCGGGGGTATCGAGAGAAGGAACTGAACGATGATAGCAGTTGACGCGTTGCCACGATTCTGTTTAACCCGAGTGTACGACTCTTATTCATCATCGAGATTCGTTTTCCCCTCCCGCCGAAGATGTACGGTGCGAGCCTCGACTATTTTTCAAAATTTCAATTTGAAAAATATCAGGGCCAAAAACGCCCCCCTTCCCCCCCCCCCCCCCAGTAGCAAGAGACATTGGCATTGGAAAGTATTGCGAATCAAGAGCATTTTCTTTCCCTCCAGCTGCGCATCACAATATTACTGTGAAACAAATAAACATATTGGAAACTAATAAACGCTCTAGTGTGTCGCAAATAAACATTTTTCTTCGTGCTTAATAAATTTTCCTGACGAAGAGATACGGTGCGAGCCTCGACTATTTTTCAAAATCTCAATTTGAAAAATATCAGAGCCAAAAACGCACCCCCCCCCCCTCCCCCAGTAGCAAGAGATATTGGCATCGCAAAGTATCGGTGATTGCGAATCAAGGGCATTTTCTTTCCCTCCACACCCAGAAGAAAAATTTATTTGACGGCCGTCGTTTATTTGGTTCAAGTAAAATATTTATTTGATTAAAATAAATATTTATTTAAATTAAGTAAATAGTTACTTAAATGTAATAAATATTTATTTAAATCAAATAAATATTTTGCTTAAACCAAACAAACGGTGGCCGTCAAATAAATTTTTTTCTGGGTGCAGCCGCGCAACACAATGATACTATCAACCAAATAAACATAGTATAAACTTTTTAATAAACGCTCGTAAATAAACTTTTAAATAAACGCTCTTAAATAAACTTTTAAATAAACGCTCTTAAATAAACTTTTAAATGAACGCTCTTAAATAAACTTTTAAATGAACGCTCTATTGCGCCGCAAATAATAATTTTCCTTCGTCCTTAATAAATTGTCTTTGATTCTAATGAACAGTTTACCGGGTGATGTCGAAGAGTCCGCTCGGTGAAGGATCTTATCCTGAAGGGCGTGTGACAGAGCCGCGAAGGGAAGAACGCCGAGGCGCAAGCTCGCTGGAGCGTGGATGCTCAAAGGAGCCGCGAGCTTAGCGCGAAGGTCCGGTCGCCGTCTTTCAGGTCGTTGCTGTTTCACGCGGAATAGTCGGCCGAGCTGCCTTCGCAGCTCGGGCGTCGTGCGGGTGTCTCAGGGCAGAGCAAAGGGCCGGCGAGGGCCGCGGAGCGATGGAGACGAAAAAGTCAGAACCAAGAGGACAGCCCGGGTTGGGGCTGGCACAACAGTTCCCTAATCATCCTTCCATCGAGGCATCCTCAGCCTTTCACCCGCTCATCCCTTCCGACTCTCCCTCATCCCTCTCGCGTGCCCTATTCCTCCGTTCTTCGGTTCGACAAAGCGCCGTTCGACCACGATCCACTCACCCACGTCGGGCGAAAGCATAAAAAAGGCGCCCTCAGGAGAAAGAACTTCGACTCTTATTTCTTGCGCGACCGCGTCCTCCGTCTCGCTCGCGCATTCCCGCTCTCAATTACTCTTCGAGTGGCAACACAGAATGGCCACCGAAATTTTAAGATCTCGAAACTTGCCCGATCCGCCTCCTCGAGGAGAAATTCCCCGATTTCCTGACCGAGACCCCGGGTGCGTCATACGGTATTGGGGATCCAAACGGACCAAAAGACTTCCCGCTTGTCTGCGCCCACCGACGCACAATACACTCTCCAAAATATGCTATTTGGATCAAAATACTTGATACTAAAAGTATCAAGTAAAAGTTTCTTGATACTAAAAATTAATTCTAATCTCGAAGTAAGCGGATAATCGTTTTTTATTTAGATTATTTTATTCACTGTAAAAATAAGTTGTAAATTTAATGTACTGGAACTTGAAATTTACTGACATTACTTACATTAATTGAACCGTAATGTACTTTGCTTGTAAAATAAAAGTACCAGATATTAAAATTACAAATCTTTTGCTTGAAATTTACAAACATTTTTTATGAAAAATCCTGATTTTACTGTAAAATTGCAACGCGCATGTGATTGAAATTTCTGAAACAGTTTATGTACAAAAAGCTTCCAATACTGTTCATTAATTTTCAAACAACATTTTTTAACAGTGTTATTTTCTGTGTTTCCTGTTTCCTGTGTGTTCCCTGTTTCGTGAAAATAAATGCTTTCCCAGTGTTGCATCCAGAGGCACGATTTCAGAATTTTTGTATTACACAATGTTGAAATTAGATGAAAAGGCTTTTTATATAAAAACTTTCTCCTCTTAACACAAGCGGATGGGCAAAATATGCGATAGATAAATGTTTCTCTACTCTTAAAATGAATGCATTTTTGCCTGAGATAAGAAGACGATCCTTTTGAATCAATGCGATTCTATTTGCACCAAGAATATATTTTTGAGAGTGTGCGCCCACCGACGCACAATACAACGTCCGCACAGCTTCACGCATTCCCGCTCTCAATTACTCTTCGAGTGGCAACACAGAATGGCCACCGAAATTTTAAGATCTCGAAACTTGCCCGCCCCCTTGAAGAGAAATTCCCCGACGGAGACCCCGGGTGCGTCACACAACATCGGGGATCCAAACGGACCAAAGGACTTCCCGGTTGTCTGCGCCCACCGACGCACAATACAACCTCCGCACTGCTTCGCGACCGCTTCTTAGAGACGAAAGAGCTCGTTAAAACTTGTCCGGGTGGAAGCATTGTGCCAAGGGCTTCCTGCGCGAGGGCTGCGCGCTACTCCAAGTTGCCCCACGGGGTATTTGATCGATTTACGGCAGCGCCGAATCTCGCCGATAAAAATAAATAAGCAACGAGTCGGGGTTGGTTCGTTTAAATGTAGGAAACCTATCATTGAATCATTGATAAGACGGCCTGCAGAAGGTGGAGTCTCATGAATATTTTCGGCCCCGGGGTTACGATGGAGCGTGTAACAGGTGCATAAGTATCGCAGCAGGTAGGCAACGCATCGAGGGTTGGTCGGAAGAGCGTCGGCTTTTCGAGCTGCCCCGGGGGTCGAATAAGGACCGTAGTGTCCCGGGTCTATCCGCACGCAGGACGAACACCGAGGGTCGCGGATCGTCGGGTATGACGGCGAGGCTTCGTGCGCAACGCGGACCCAACTTTCCGCCGGATGGAAGGGTGGAAGAAAAATGGACGTTAACGCAACAAGCCCAGAGGTCGTCTAAATCATTCGCGCGATAATCTCGCGGGCCTCGGGGCAGGGTCGGGGGCGGCGGAAGGCAAAGGGTAGGACGGCGCATGTCGAACCGTGCAGAGTGCGGAGCGAACGCCAGGGCAAAAGCCTCGCGTCCTCTCCCGCGGTGCCGACAGGGATGAAAGGGTTGAACCGGTAGCGACCGGGGAGCAAACTCTCGCACACGAGCCAGAGGGTTGTGGAGACGTTTTCGCGAGACACACGCACACAATCGTGGAAACGGTCGTGATTGTTCCGCGGAGGCTTCCCTCGCGCTCCTAAGGAGGGAGTCTCGCTGCGCGCTGGCTTCGCATAAGTTCGACAACAATAAGAGAAAATTGCAAGTACTTCTTGATGGTGTAAAAATCTGAAAAAATTGTGTATACTGAAGGTACTGAGAAGATTAATTTTGCATAATAATAATTGCAAAATGTTATTAACAAATTCATCAAAAAATTAATTGGTTAACAAATTACCC
>JAPYZC010002478.1:0-14504 GCA_030522665.1 Ichneumoninae sp. A BG-2022a
CAACGTATACGAATTCTAATTTCATATACTGAGGTTGTATGTTTCATATAACTTTGTATATTAAACGTGTTGTAAACTTCATAACATTTTTTACAGTGTGTATTTTTATAAACTTCACGATTAAATTAAGTACAAGTGTTAATGTATGTGTCGAAAGTTTCTTAAATGAACTTTCAATCTTGACTCGGCAACAAGT
The DNA here is from genome assembly GCA_030522665.1 of Ichneumoninae sp. A BG-2022a. NCBI lineage: Eukaryota > Metazoa > Arthropoda > Insecta > Hymenoptera > Ichneumonidae > Ichneumoninae sp. A BG-2022a. The sequence continues at coordinate 197 of JAPYZC010002478.1, forward strand.
CGCTGAAGACTGACTACAAACCAGCAGGAGTCAAAAACTCTCGCTTCTTTTTGCAGTGGAAGGAGAAGTCACATCGCATATTCTCATTGGTTCATTTGTTGTACATAGCATGACTATTTAACTGATTGGCTCTAAGGGTTGGCGTACCCCGCAGGTACCGGGCGTCTTGAAGCGTCGACTCGCGGAAAAAACCCTAACGGTCAACCTGCAATAAAAGATTTGGTCGTCCGAGACTGACTCATAGGTTTTTCCAGGAATAAAATATCTGCGTGCCAAAAGTTAATACTTTCTTTTTCAATGTAGGATTAAATTTGAAAAGGCCCCTTGAAAATACGCGTTTGCCTGTGGGCCTGTAGCCTTTGAATTTGTATATTTTGAATGTTATGTATTTGCGAATGAATGTATGTGTTCTAAGATAAGTATTTTTTACATATACAATTGGATATCGTCGATGTCGACGATCCAGCCACTTACGACGATTTAAAATCAAGATCTTTTTGAATATATATTGAATTTACGTGAAGCAAAATCGAGGAACGAAATGAAACCGACAATGATAATTGATTCTCCATTCGTCAATGGAAACACCGAGAATCCCTTGGGACTTCGGCTACCGATTGCTTTCGTCCTCGTACCCGGGGGATGGAAGACTAAGCAAGCACAAGCGGTGGAGTGGATCCTCTCGACTTTCCTCGCCCTCTCTCGTCACCTTCCACCGTTCCATCTCGGTCGGTGTCGCTTTCCTCTCATCCATCCTCGTCTCGATTTATTCTCTCTTCTACCTTTTTTTCCATTGCAATTTGCATGCAACGACTATAGCCTCGAAATGTCACCCACTGTACATGCCACTCGCAATACTCGAGTGCTGTAACCGAACCGCCGTCTCTTCCGCCCTCGTACACTTTTCCTTCCAGTGCCACTACTAAGTACTTCGGATTCGTATCTTTCACGAGTCTCCCGGGTGAAAGCTAATACGGGTCTTCGAGGTTTTTTTTTTCTCGAAATCACTCGAACCTTCCACAGCCCGGTCTGTCGGTGTCCCATTTAACGCAAATGGGGACCCGAGTTCACGAAAATTATGTGTCACAATTTTGTTTTGCTTGCATATTTTCGATGCAGAAATACGTTATCATGCGAAAATATTAATATCTGTGTTATTAACGACCGTCCGCACTTTACGGACCGGCAGCACCGATATTCGATAATTTGTTTTCACTTATCTGGCCCCGGAAAACACCATGTTTATACCACTCCGGAAGACCCACGATTTTGCTATGCGAACGCATTAGCAGTCGTGCGATTCGAAACAACAATGGAAATTTATAGCCGTTCGTACACGATTTCGAATATACCGATTCCATGTAGAGCAATGAGTTAACGGATTTTCCAAATGAGAGTGCACAGAAGCATCCGCGATAAAAGAGCGAAGCGGACATCTCGCCAGTAGTCAAAGCCGCTATTAGTCAGACTCTCGAGTCTCCCCTTCAGGTGCACAGACATTCGCGCGAACGGCGTTGAAAATAAATATGTTTTTACCGTGTAAGCGGAAGTTGAGAACCGGTGACTAGCGAACGCTTTGAACTTTTCCTGCCCACTTGTGCGCTGTGTACCCTGCACTGCGTGCTACCGCTCTCGAGTTATTGATATTTATGGCTACCGCCTAGGTATAACGTCACGGAAATGCTGACATGGGTGAGACTCGTGTCATGCCTCCCTCGGATCTCGCACAAGTTTATAGGATGTACATGAGTAGCGGAGTTTCTTTGCCGCTCTGGGGAGGAAAAAAGCGGTTATACACGTAAGTTTTCTCCCACGACAATGTTTTTTTTTTTTTTTTTTTTTTGCAAGACGAAAAGTCAATGACTATCCGCGAATACTCAGTCTTACACAAGGATAAGAAAAAACTGGGACGGAGGAACAGGGTGGAGCGATTTTTTTATTACCGGGTGCCTATATCGATAATGGCAAAGGTTCCGTTCCACGGTGTGTCTCGATTTCTCGCACGCTTGCTCGTTTCACACAGACTAGTGGTTGTTCTGGCTAGCACTCTCGTAAACATCGGTACTCACGCACACTCACTGACACTCTAGTGAATGGAATAAATTCCATTCAATTAACTAAAATTCAATCAATTAACATTAGAATATTTAACCCACCGATTGCAATAAATTCTATTCCATGAGCTAAACTAAAATTCCATACCATGAGCAAAATTAAATCATGACCATGTCACCCAGAGAATGGAACAAATTCCATCGCATGAGGTAAAATTAAATCAGAAAATTTAGCCCATTGGAACGGAATAAACGTTCTAATGGTTGCATTTTAGCTCATAGAATGGACAATCCTTGCTGACACCTATTACAGCAGTCTTTATTACAGTCCCGTTCGTCCATAAAGGATAGCCGTATATCGGTCGTACACTGAGAAAAATAATTGGTTGAATTAAGGGATCTACCCTAATTAAAATCTTCAAAAAGTCGATTTTTTATTGCATTTTTCGAAAGTATACATATTTAAAAGTATCATACTAAAATGTTATAAAGATCCAAGCAGTCTAAGTGTACTTTTGAGCGACGTTTACTTAGCTACCTGAGCGTGCCAATATACGCACCGCTCGGAGCGGTACTACTTACCGCGAAAAACTTTACCGCGTTTTTCTCAAAATGACGTTTTTGGACGGCTTGTTGATAAAATCTCTGAAACTATTCAACCGCCCTTTACCAAAATTTTACCACATGTTCTTTATGACTATAGCTATAGCGTATATGATACGAATTAAAAAATTTTTAGTGTAACTATTTTTTTTGCAAAAAACGATGAAAAAAACGTGCTTTTTCGTAGTTTTTGGAAAAATGGCCGCCATTTTGACATTAAAAAAAAAAAATCAAGAAGCGTATGATATGCGCTATAGCCATTTACCTACTGAATCTAAAACCACTTTTTTCTCAGATCATCCAATCCAGAGATTTTTATCAACAGCGCACACCGATCTTTTTTTGGACCTGTCTTCTCCTCCATTTTTCTGTACGAAAACTGAGTAAAATGAATATAATTTTTTTTGTGTATTTTAAGAGTGTATTTTTCACGCCTAACACTTTTTATATTCATATTTATAATTTATAACGATCAAAAAAATTCGTGAAAATAGCCTTTTTTTGCCCGTCTAATTAGGGTAGATCCCTTAAGCAAATACGCGATGACATACGTTCGGAGGTGTATTGTGTTGGTACAACAAAAATATTTGTTTCTGTCAACCAATTTTGAATAAATTGAAGCAAATAGTCGTTTAACAAAACAATGCTTTATTTGTACTAAACAAATAACAGCTTTGAACGTATGCCACCGCGACTTTTGGTTAATCCAACCGATTTTTTTTTTCTCAGTGTACATAAAACGACCGGGACATACCGTGGCACCTACCTAGGGACCCGTCGCACCGAAGCGGGTCCGTGATACGTTGTGCCGTCTGTCATACCCCGAGGAGTCCGTTACACACGCACTTACTTATAAGTTCCATTTATCCAACGAAGCCCCTGAGCTGGACAGACTGACCCGTATTATTCTTACATGCGGACATTGAACACCGCGGACACCTCAGGCAAATTCCTTTTATAGGAATTGACACGCGGTGTTCACGATATTCCATAAAAATTGAGTTTTCACGACACGAAAAATAGTACTTTAAAAAAAAGGCATTAAACTTTAATTAATGACTTACCAACTTCAGCCACGCATTCGTAGTCAGTATTTGGTTCTTCTCATCCTGGAATAAAAGAAAAAAAACAACGTTAAAAAACGAATAAATCAATGAGGCATGTTGTATTTTAATATTTTCATATCCTTTGCAGTCAAAAGAGGAAGCACACGGCTCGTGAGCAAAGCATGTACTGTCGTATGAGTATATACGCGCGCAATTAAAATTCCAAGCAACTCGCTCGCACGGTTACCGCGATCGAACTCTCCTACCAGTTATCGAGCTTCCGTTTCATGCTTCTGGAATCCTTTTCTCTTTTCCATTTGCATTCATTTTTTTTATCCCCAACAGACTCCATTCTCCCATTTGAAAAAAACGTCGACTTACTCCGACTCGTTTAACCGATCATTAACATTTTTTTAGACTATACTACGCACTTATTCGATGTTGATTCAAGGGATCCATTTGACGATGTATTTAATTTTTTTTTGTGTAATTAAAAAACAATCGTATCGAAAATCTTACACGATCGACTTTTTATGGGTGTTCCTAACGCGTAAAAAATTCTCAGGTTTGAGTACAACAAATTACAGAAGAGGTTTCCTTATTCACTTTCATTACTCTGTCTTATCGATGTCTTCGATTTTTTTTTAATGCATTGTTCCTTACATTTTTGTATATTCGGACTCCGGATTTTTTTTATGTAGCCGCAATAGTGTAACGAACGGTCAAACGCATGAGATTTTTTATATAGTTTTTACCAACAAAAATAAATGGAAATAAACAAAAATTACAGAAAGAAATATGTGATTTCCTCAATTTACGAAAAAAACCGATTCCTCGTGCTTATCAATCTCAATTACCGATGTCCGCACAGTATGTAGGTTTCCTGTCACCAATTTTTTAAAAATCTGAAATGAATAATAATAATTCAGTTTATAACTGAGTTACAAACTAACCGAGGGTATTGGGGTTAATTTGCGGAAAACGTTAATTTGGTACATTCGGAGAAGTGGATCGGCATGGTTGGGAAGTTTGGTCGACCGTGGAAAAGCGTCAGGACTATACAATTTCAATACCATCAGAAACTCGAGAGCGGGAGAGCCGTTGAAGACCTTCGTACTGCTGCTGACAGTTCTCGTGAAAATTTAAATTAAAATGAACGAAATTCGTTACGGATCATTGTGCAATCGCGGTAAAATATCGGATATTTATTATATTTTACAGATTCTTCGCTCGCAAATTTTGTTGTCGACCACCCAAGCGGTCAACAACAAAATACGTGTTTTACAATTTATATTTATATTTAAAAAAAAAAACCTGATCAGGCATTTTTCTGTGGATTTGTAAGGCTCTATTTGTTCAATATTCTCTGTACACGTATTTATTTATTTGTATTTTTATGAGTTATATATAAATATGAAATAATTTAATAAAAATTGTGTTTTCCCGTCGTTCCGAAAAATGTCCAAATCATTAAGCGGTGAGCTCGACGTAACATCGATTTGACATTCGCTCCTTGATCTCTCAATGCGCATTGAAAATTCCGGCGTCTAGTCGATCAGTCGATTGTGAAAGCCCCGCGGTCGGATTGTCGGCGCGAAAGTCTATTGTCCCATTGTTCCCCGAAGATAATTTGCCGAATCAATTACCCCGCCCCCTCCTACTGCCGCGTCGTATGGTCCAAATCAAGTATAAGTGCTCGAGGGAGATAGGGAGACATCCGCAGACTGAGCGTGCTCGTTGCTGAACCGTCCCGAAAGAAAATGTCTCTCTTTCTCGAGTGTCGACGACAAAGCGATTCCCTCTGCTCGCGATGCGAGTCCGATCGATTAATCGTCATACGTACTCCGATGATTTCGCGACAATTAAATTGTACGCATTCTGTTCGCGGATGGAAGACTGAGAGTTGAAAAAGAAGAACTCTGCAGGAGACAAGGAGGACGGAAATGTTGAAGTTTCGCAAGTTGTTCGGATGACGGAGGGTGCTTCAAGTTCCATAAAAATGCTACATTTCCATTTCAAAGGAAAACAGACGCAGCCGATTTTATACCTGCTGCTCGCACTAGGCTGCGAACGTGGATGATTTTTTTCACCGTACTACCCTCGCGTGTGCGCCGAATATCTGCCATGTTAGTTCTTCTTACGTTCTTGGCACAGTGGAGAAAGAGTGGGTAAAGAGAAATTGCAATTTTAAAAGGCCACGCTGTTCAACATCAGCTGATTTCTTCAGTCGAAAAAATCTCTGTACCATAACTACCCGTTTGAAAATCTCAGTTTTTTACCGGAAGTGACATCATACGGAAAAATGTCACTTCTGGTATAAAAATCTCGGTGTGTTATCTACAAATTTTTCGGAAGAATGCTGTTTTGTTGTTCGTCAATGCACAGGACAATATTTATGTATTTCTATTATTGATAATGCTCTCGTTTTTTACGAAAAGATGGTGCAAAAAATAATTAGGTGCGAGTTGTTCTGCAGTTTTATGGTGGTAATTAATCTATAACTTTTTTACGTTTTTTATAATTGGCTGAGCATTATCGGATGCATCTGCACGTACCGAAAAAAACCCTCAACATTTTAATCTTTCCTTGAAGTATTTTAGGAATAGCATTAATTTTTTATTCAAGGCCATCCCAGTCGGTAAAAAGGGCTTTCGACTGTCCTTAACTCCGATTCGAATGCCGTCGATCATCATATTTTCCATCATTCAAATTTAGACCAGCCGTCACATCATCGGCCACGATCAATTCTCCGAAGTCTGCGCCCAGTCGCTCCATCTCCGAAATGTATGTCGAATGCATCCAGTCTAAGAATCGCGTGAATCAAGGAATAGAGGAAAGTGGATAAAAGAATGTGTATGATACGTCTCAAAACTATTTAGAATTCATCTTGAATGTAGCCAGCAACAGAAAGGGATGAATTGAAGAATATACAGTACGTCTTCAGCTCACCTTACCTGGCGCACACTCAGTCATACGACCCCCACCAATTACGGCACAAATAAAAGGTCGACAATGGAAATATCGAATTTTGACCTATTTCTTGAAAATATCGTGATACGCCAACTTTGTAGGAGTTGAATGGAAAATATCAATACTATATTCTGGAGGGCGAGGCAAAATGGATACGCTGCAATCTACAGACACGGGGCATAATATCTGACACCCGACAAAGTTCCGATAACTCGCTTTTTTCGGAATGAAACTCTGTGCCAAGAAAAGTCATGCAAAAGATTGAAACAATTTACGATAAAAAAATGGTTAATGAAAAAGTTACTTGAAAAAGGATGAAATAATCCATGTGATTATTTGACGCTAAATTACTTTTCCTCCCGCTGGTCAAGAATCGGCCACTTTCCACCCCCGTTCCAGGCATGAATTAGGGCCTTTTTGGCGTAGTCGGGAAAAAACACCCTTAATAAAGACCTGGCAGTGAAACATTTTTATCATTTTTTCACGGCCGTCGCGAAGTGATTTATTTCAATCGCTTTTTCCGCATTCTGGGTATAAATTGAGCATAGACGGCGACTAGTAAAAGACGGCCTACGAATGTCTCGGGAAGGCTTCGGGCAGTGAGAATTGAATTGAAGTTCCTTAGGGACTCAAAATTTATATGGAAATGAAGTCAATTTCGGTACTTTAACGAGATAAAATATCTCGTTAAAATACTGGTCCATATTACCGAACTACAGGAAACTGCATGAAAACTAAGGAAATTCAGGTGATAATCTTTAATCTCATAAGGGGCTCGCTCTTGCACCTGCACTTCGCAATGCCCACTGTATGCATATTGCACGCAATGTCGGTCATAGTCGTAACAGCTATATGGAACGAATTTATCGAGTTATCGATATGTGATGTAAATTCGTGTGGATAACGAGAGCAATTAGGGCAACAAACCTCTTGATGGGATCGATGAGCTTATACTTATGATAGATACACCAAGGTCCCTAATAGACTGACAGCTCATGAGTGGCGGTTTCACTCCGGAAGATTAATGCATTACTGACGTGATAGAACTTCTGTTGGCCCTGTTAATTTACTTAGCCTGTTTGGGGGTCTCTAACGAGATATGCTTTTTTGGCATATATACACTCCATTCCGAGTGATTAATGATTTTTTATTAACTCCCTTCGAAAATGACACATATACTCGTAAGCAAAAGATAATTTCGTGTCGACTCTTGTACCGAGTCAATTTTCATTGTCAAGAGACACGGTGGCGTATCGACTCGATGTAGGAAAAGGAATTTAATGACACTTAATGATTCTTTGCCAGCAAGACGAATCAAGTATTGTATTTTTTTTTAAGTCGATACCTTTTCGGTCTATCGGAAATTCATACGCGAGGTGGACAAATACCCTAACCACTTGAACTACGTATTGAAGTAGCAAGTACTTCGAATACCGAGCACTGAGTCACATTAGGTGACCTATTGAGTACTGGCAGAACTTAATAGCTCAAGTTCAAGTACTTAATGTATTTGTGCAGCTCTGATTCATACTGATATAAGTAACAAAAGTTGAAAATAAAAATGTTTATATCGCTTTCTTATAATGTTCATTTATTCGGGAAGCTTCTTCTATTAGAAAGCATTTTCTGTATTTTCTCAGAGTTTCCTCACAGAGAGAGCTTTGCGAATAAAACAACATTATGAAAAAGCGATATGAAAATTTCGATTTTCAACATTTTTTACAAACGTCATGTTTGACTTTTGTGCAAAACGGCTGGCCGATTCAGGTTCCCCGTAAAAAAGGGACATACCAGGTCGCGCTTCACTTTATCGGATCCGAAATACATGGAATTATGCACTCCTGAATTTTTATTGTTTTTTGCACTTTCAATTCTTCTTCAAGACATCCAAATGATACCTCTTTATCTAGCTTTTCCAACCCCGTCATATCCATCATCTTGTGTATTTATTGCCGTAGACCACGGTAGGCACCTGGGTCTTTTCCGCGATGCCATCGGGAAGCAAATAAATCACTGTTTGAAAATACACAAAATCAGTCATTTTTGCAATTTGGCCTATAAAAATGCCGCCGTAAAACTTTTTTTGTTAACAGTCGCATCACAACTGTATTCCATGTACTTTTCCACGCTGATCATGAATCTACCACTTATTTTATTCATAAATGAATATTTAATAAGGAAAATTGCGTCTAATGTAAAGTATTAATTTTTCATAAAATTAAAACATTCAAAATGACATAAAATTTTGATGATTGAGCGACCTTACCAAGTGAAGTTCTATCATAATTGTATGAAGCGCCTCTTCCGAAATGATCAACTGGTAATACCCTAGCTCCACACCGATCTGCCCACAAATTTCAACTATTTTGTCCATCTTGAAAAAGTTGACTGTAGGCATGCGAGTCGTGTCTGCGCGCCTCCATCTTGTGTCATTATTTCAAAGTGTTGCCGTAACATTTTTGGGATTTCATATTTTTATTAAAAGGGATTTGGGTGGGAGTTGATCATTTCGGATGAAGCGCTTCATTCAATTATGATAGAACTTCACTTGGTAAGTTCGTTTAATCATCAAATTTAAAGTTAAGTACGGCAACAAACAAATTACACATTTGGTGCATCGAGATATTATTATTAAGTCTTGAAGTACATTAAATGAAACATAGGATTAATATGAATTTTAAACATTAACGAGTGTTTAATATCGCTCTTGCGAATGCGTGTCGATCGTTACCGACGTTTAAATGATAAAATTTAGTAAAAGTCGTAGATCCGGCTGTCCATCCAGCTGTTTTCCTTATAGCTTCAATATCAACTCCATTTCATTTAGCTGCCGATGTGGATGCATGGCGCGTGCTGTGCGCTGTAAACTTATTAATGTCTGTCCCACTGTTTGTTAACATTATTTTGATCCACCGACTTAGAGTCTGAGATGGAACTGTTCTAAATGGTGTTTTGAATGACAGAAAGAGGCACTCTTCCGTTCCTCTCAGGGACTCAGTTCTACTCAAATAGCATCGCAATGCTAAAGCTGTGCAAACAGGTTGTTTACGAATCGGACCACTAGTTTTGATGTGGTTTGGGATTCTGACCTCTATAGTATTGTGTACTTCAGAAATATTTTTTACATTAATTAACGAGTACGTTTGGACTGTATGCGCTGTCGTTAGGGCTAATAATGTTAAGAGTTTCATCGTCAAATCTTTCAGTGTGAGTTCCTCGTTTTTAGGCAACGTTTATAAGTAACTTACGACAACTCCAGGATCCCATGTTTCATCGTATTTGGGCTTCGAAGGTCTCGAATTATGGACTGCCTTGAAAAATGGTTTTATATAATGATCTTGACCAACTTCAGGTCCAATTATCAAGGAAATCGCAGAACTGATGGTGTTTAACGTCCCATAGGAAGCGCCTTCAGAATATTCCTTCGACAAGTATTCGAGTATATCTGGAATTGATCCAGTGAATGGTGATAGGGAATTTTCGATAATTCCGCCAACGCTTCAGAACTCCATAATATTGTTGTAGCGATGATTTGGCCAGCGATTCGGTCATGATTTTTGATGCAGTTGCTGGTATGTTTCTTATTGCGAGGGCCCGCTGGGTAGTTTACCGGCAACCAGGGAAATGTTCCGCCACAGAGGGTGAGGTTCCCTATTGTGAGAAATTAACAATTTGATATCGGCTGCAAAGGTGATAGGCTCAGAATCGAGCAGCTCGAGAAACGTTGGGTACCATGGCTGTGCTGGCAATTCAGACACTACTAGGATACCGTGTGCCTTTTCACGTTTAATATTTTGTAGTACTCGCGGAATTGTAGAGAACGGCGGAAATGCATAGAAATAATACGGTTTCCACGAAACAGTGAAAGCGTCCACTGCTATAGAGCCCGGATCTCGCAACCAAGAGATGTATTTTTTGTATTTTGTGTTTTTCCTACTAGCGAATAAATCGATATCTGGCTCTCCGAAGTTATCGGTTATTTCTTTGAACGTTGTGTCGTTTAGCTCAAATTCAGTCTCCGGCTCGAGTCTGCGTGATTCCTCATCGGCCTCAACATTCATTTTTGAGCTAATATATGATGCGAATATCCATATATTTATATTCTCGCACCATTTCGAAATATCCCTCGTCAATTTATTCAGATGTTTGTACAGAATTCCGTCCTGTCGGTTTATGTATGAGATGGCGATTGCGCTGTCTATTCGTAGAAGTATTTGACAGTGGTCCATATTTATCGCGAAGCATTTCAACCCGAAAAATGCTGCTATTAGTTCGAGGGCGTTAATATGAAAAAATTCTTTTGCTTGAGACCAATGCCCATGGGTTCTGTCGCCTGCGCAGAAAACTCCCCAACCAGACAAGGACGCGTCAGAGAAAATTTCGACGGCGAAATTATCGTCTCTGATTGGATTCGTTGATGTTAAAATGTTCGTTTCCCACCAAATTAAATCATCTGAAAGGTCTTTGGATATATTCATAAATCCTTCATAGTTTTAACAGCCATAGTCCTGCCATAGTTTCTCCGTTAGCATTAACAGCCAGATATTTCTCTCGTTCGAAAGCTTTCGTATAACCCCAACCATAATTGATCGCGAAGCAACAAGAGACAAGAGTTCCAAGAAATCCGGCAAATTCTCGGATTTTGCATGTTTTTGATCTACGTAGTTGTATGATTCGCTCTTCAATGCTCTCTTTTTTTCTTGATGGCAGTTCGATAATCCGGCGAGTAGAGTCCAACTCAAATCCCAGGTATTTACATCTTTCAGCTGGTATTAGCTGGCTTTTCTTTTTGTTGGTTATAAACCCGAGTCTTTCTAAGAAATCTATTGTTCTTTCGACATTTTCGAGACATTTGTCATAACATTCGCCAAATAGTAAAAAGTGATCTAAATATACGACCGATTTGTAGCCTTGTTTCCTTAGATGCGCTACAACTGGTTTTATTGTTTTCGTAAACGTGAGCGGAGTAGTGTTAAGTCCAAAAGGTAAGCAGGTGAACTCGTAATATTGCTTATTGAATTGGAATCGAAGGTATTTTTTCTGCGATTCATCGAGTGGAACTAGATAATAGGCATCTTTCAGGTCAAGGGTGGCCATGAAACAATCGGGGCTCATTAGACTTTTAACTGTTTTCCGGTCTGCCATTTTGAACTGTGCCGGTAAAACGAAACCGTTAAGCTCTTTTAAGTTTATGATTAATCTGTTCGAGCCGTCAGGTGTTGGTCGTAGAAAAATGCTTGAAACAAACTGATCTTTAGTCGGTTAACATTTAGTTATTGCTCCTTTCTCGAGTAGTTCGGCAACTAAATTGAAAATTTTATATTTTTCTTCGTAGGGCCATTTTGTTTCTATGGGTGCTCTGATTTGGAATACTTTACTCGTAAACGGTATTCTAAAACCTTTGACCCACGAATGGATCTTAGGATCGGATGTAAGATATTTCCATTCCTGGTAGAAGGCTCTCAGTCGTCCTGCTACAATACCTACAGGATTTAATGTCGTCGGCTCGAATGACTCCGATCTCGTGGCTGGTTTGGTTTCTGGTAGTGGTGATTCGCTGATGGTCGTTGCGATGACGGTCGCCTGGTCGACTGATTCTTCTATGTCCCGTGTGGGCATTTCTGTAGACCCGGCCGCCGCTGTCTGAGACCTGGGCAGATTGTAGCGCGGCGGGGGTCTGAAGTTTTTTGTATTTTTCGATATTTTCGGCGCAGGTTTTAAGTCCTTAAGTGTACGTTCCAAAGTTTTGGCTGATTTCAGACGCTCTTCGAGGTCGTTTCCGCAGAGAAATTCGTCAACCGCTGATGACTGCAATGTGTCTTTCACCGAGACATTCACTGGAGCCAATATAAGGCTTTTCCTTACAGCGCTCTCTTCACGTTGCAGGTCTGCCAAAAGTCTTGCAGTGTCGCTGAGATATTCGATCATCGCAATGTTTTCGGCATCGCCGTTTCCTTTTAAAGCGATTGACAACGCTTTTCCTTGTGCACTAAGACATGCAGGAATTTTTTCTTGTTTCGAGATTATTCTTAAATCTCGTTTCAGAACAACTTCCGTTGCTGCTGCTTTTAATTCGGGATTTACTTTTGGCGGATCAATGAAGAGGCAATTGCTCGGAGTAGGATATTTCTTCATAATATCCGACTTTTCTTCCTTAGGAAGTCCCTGTTTAAGAATTTCTTCCCAACGCACAGCAATGGGTTTTGGGATTGCCGGCCCTACAACTCTGTCAGGTTCTATACGTTTACCCATAGCATTCAAGACGTCCTTGGATAATAAGGTTTCAAGTTCGTTCTGTTCCCCTGTTTCGATTGATCCAGTGTCAGCCGGTGGTGGTGGATTCTGAGTTTCCATGCCCGAACCGGCTACCTCTTGGTGCTCCGGCGTGATTATGTTCGACATATCCGGTCGTGGTGTCGTTCCTCTGGTTTGGGATGCCGCAGAATCGTCTGTATTAAATATCGACACCGGATGTTTAGTCGATATATCGACTGATGTATGCGAACATACAGTTCTAGCTGACAAGCTTTCGTTTGCATAATGCATGAGGAAGAGGCGCAAAATACAACTAAAGGGTTCGATCGATTTTCGTGAAACTTCAATAGAATCATCGGGTGATCATATTCCATCTGTGTACGCATTTTTAGTCCGACAGTTAAAAAATTGTGAGCGCTAGAGCGCGCACAGACATTTTCGAGGAAATTGAAAACCGCGTACAAAAAGAAAAAATCAACTGAACATTTGTCAATGAGATTTTTACCAAACGTCGACTATCAATCACACATACTGTGCGTAAATTTTCAGCTTGCTCGGTTGAGGCAATCCTGAGTTATAGCGGTTTTAATTTTCGATGTTTTCGATGTTTCGGAACATTCTGAACACGTGTTCATTAAAAGTTGGAAGATTAAAATCAACAAGCAAGTTCGGTTGGAGAGACCGATTTAGGAATAGCCACTGTAGTGCAAATGATCCGAAGAGCGAAAAGTGACTCTTGGTAAAGGACCACTATCAGTCATGAGTTACCGAATACGCGTTACATTTCTGTTCTGGATTCGGAGCGTTCCGGATGAAACAGAATTGCCATGCGTTAACCAATTTGTAACATCTACCGGGCCTGTATAAAATATATTTTGCGTCACATGTTGTTTAGAGAGAGCGGGGCTCGCCCCTGAGCTTCCGCTCCGCTGTCGACCTATTCTCCCGTTTCGTTTAGTGATGCGAAATGAGAAAAGAATTTCCACCATCTCGCTCGTTTTCTCTTGCGCTTCTTATTTATTTTACTCTCTCGGCTCGATCGTTTGCTATGAAGTGTCACAATTGTCTCGTCTTGTCATATCTCGAATTGGCAAGCGAGACCAAGCGAGAGTCTTGATATTTATGCTATGTGACAATGTACATGGGTGGCTCTTTAGTGCGATATCGACGTCCATCTGAGAAATAAATACACTCAGCTTTAACAGTTATGCGACGAACGTTTCTTTTGAATGCAATTGAATAATTATAATTATTTCAGTCTTCACTCTTCGTTCTTGGTCTCGACCTGTCCCATATCGCGTTCATCCATTAATTCGTCTTCACTATTAAAGGACTGCGTAGTTCTTGTCACGTACACTACCGTGATTTGCTTTCCTGCAC
>JAPYZC010002479.1:0-15616 GCA_030522665.1 Ichneumoninae sp. A BG-2022a
AAAACAGCGACTAATCTCTGCTCCCGCTTTGCTCACGCCGGATTCTTCATGATCAAAGCGTGAGCAGGCCTAATAACGAGGTGACTGGCCGTGTCCAAAGTGGTCACCGCAAGATGTACGTGAAGGATAACCCGGACCCAGTATAATCCTCTTTACGCTCGACGTCGCCGGCACATGTCGGAGAATAACGAGTCTGCCTGCATGATCTGCGTCAAGGTTGGGTCCCACTGCCGGTGGAATTCGTGCATGAAACATCAACGGCAGGTTCTATACGAGCCGAGAACGTGGCGAGGCGAGTCCAAGATGGTCCTAGTGAGAATAGAAGCCACTACGACCACCAAAGATTACACGTTCCGTAAGCTCGGTTGCTCGCTACCGAGGGGCCACCGACAAGCCACTGCATAGTTTCCCGACTTCACTCGTTGTCTCGTGCATTCGCCGGGCGAACTAGCCCACCTCCACCACGGATGCCGCCATCCCGCCAGGAGATCAGAGGTAAGGACGCCATTGTTTGCGTTCCTTCGTCGGTCCCTCAAAGTTTCCAGAGACAACGAGCCCCGTGAGCTGTGCGACAATATGCAAAGGGACTTTTTCGATAGTCGCCAAGCGCTCCGCCTGATTCGCGGGACTGCGAACCACCGAATTCGGCACTCCATAGCCATGAGGGCTGGGTCACTTTGATCACGTCAATACCACGTTATAAATAGAGTGAGATCAAAGCAAACGGAGCTCGATTTTTCTTGTTTTACAAACAGACGTACCTTTCCCGTCACCGGAGAGGCTAGAACACTCGCCCCCTTATCGGAAAGTGTAGGCGAGCTGATCCGCTCCGGGGATACCTTGGGCCCAGAGCCACGTACAGGCGAGGATACTCGAAAAGACGATTGCTCGAATTGGACTATGAGGAGTTTCTATTAAATCCACCTGTGTTAGGTCCAATTTATAAACGGATAATCCTGCATAAGTAAAATCTGCGAAGGAGCGTTCATCAACGTTTGCCGATGAGACATCGATTTTGGGTTGGGAGATTTTATTGTCGCAACTGGCGATTACAAACGCCGCTGCATAGCCATGTGATTACTTTGGTAGGTTACTTTGCTAGGTTACTTTGCTAGGTTACTTTGCTGGGTTACTTTGCTAGGTTACTTTGCTAGGTTACTTTGCTAGGTTACTTTGCTAGGTTACTTTGCTAGGTTACTTTGCTAGGTTACTTTGCTAGGTTACTTTTACTTTGCTAGGTTACTTTGCTAGGTTACTTTGCTACGTTACTTAGCTAGGTTACTTTGCTTGGTTACTTTGATCACGTCAATACCACGTTATAAATAGGGTGAGATCAAAGCAAATGGGGCTCGATTTTTCTTGTTTTACAAACAGACGTACCTTTCCCGTCACCGGAGAGGCTACGTAGAGCACTCGCCCCCTTATCGGAAAGTGTAGGCGAGCTGATCCGGAGATCGTCTTCCGCGTGCCACTGCAGTCCTCGACCTCCTTCGGCCAGCGCGCCTCCACTTGTTTTCCCGAATCCTCATGGCCGCACCGCTGGCTCTTATTTCTCCCGAACATTCTGGTTCAATGCACATCAGTCAAGCGGCTTCCGAAGTTCCCGAAGACAGAGGAGCGGTAACGGCGAGTGAACGTCGATTACCATTCTCGCGTGTATGCGCGTATGCATGGATGACGGAGTTTCCCTCGTTGAGACGACTTAAGGACGTCTGGAAGCGGAGGACGACCGGGAAGGTGGTTGAAGTCGAGACCCGGAAGAGAGCTCAGCCGGGTGAGGGAGACGAGGCAAGACAGAGCGCCGGGGATGAAGAACGGTAGCTGGGGCGGGTTGGACTGGTGGCTTGGGTCGGGGAGTTGGATGTACGAACAGCAACCTAAATGGCCGAGCGATCGAGTCGAGACTCTGCAGGATAATCCACGGGACTCGTCCCTGCAGATGTAGGGCTTGTAGGGGTGAACCGGCAGTCTGGGCTACAGAGGTGCGCACTTGAGAAGTGGATGGCTATGGAGAGTGGGCGATCTGAAGGGCGACGGAGATGGAGGGAGAGCGGTTCGTTGCCCCTGGGGCTGCATCATTTGATTGTAAGGACCTCCGTGCTTGCATCTGTCGCCTGGAGTGGCTGCTCAGTTCCTCTCCCCCCCCCCCCTCCACCCCCAACCCACTGACTCGTATCTGGAATGAGCTTTACCCCGATTGCGAGATCATACTGCGGAGAAACGCTCCGGGGATACCTTGGGCCCAGAGCCACCTACTGGCGAGGAAACTCGAAAAGACGATTACTCGAATTGGACTCTGAGGCGTTTCTATTACATCCACCTGTGTTAGGTCCAATTTATAAGTGGAAATCCTGCATAAGTAAAATCTGCGAAGGAGCGTTCGTCAACGTTTGCCAATGAGATATCGGTTTTGGTTTGGGAGATTTTGTGTTAAAGTGGAGAATATGGCCCACTCCATATAGGGTAAAAGTGGGGAATATGGCCCGGTCCACATATCATTGATTTACGTGTTAATCGAGGTGGGCCATATTCACCACTTTTACCCTATCATTGATTTACGTGTTAATCGAGGTGGACCATATTCACCACTTTTACCCTTATTGTAGCAACTGGCGATTACAAACGGGCGGGTGTCGATCGATGAACAACTCTTGACATCTGTAAGTTTGGACCAAGGCAAAAAGTGTTCGAGAAGTTGAGATACGATCGTTGAGCCAAAGTTAAGATCAACCCAGTTCTCGATAATTATCCCTATTAAACATGAGGTATGTTCGACGATTGACTAAATATGTCGTATCAATCTGGGTCGCGGGAAAACGCTGCATACAATCGGAACGTGATTTTCGTCGCAAATGTGGCATCCGATGAATTTCGTCTTTCGACGTTTGGGATAACGATGGATATGTTCAAGAATCCCGTAGACGGGAGTAGTTCCAACCTCTGACTTTGCCGAACGCCTCGAGGTACATCCTCGCGCTCAGACAATGAAACACAGTAAGCTGACCGAAACCTCTATCAGCTGTCACTGTCGCCGCGAGGCAACAGGAGGATGAGGCTTTTGCCTTTACCGTAAGGAAGTTTCGCTAAACCGAACACCAGCACCGGGCTATCGGGTTGTCTGGGAAATGCATTATAGTCCTTAGGCCCGTAAGCGGTGTGTACTTGCTATGAGTACATCCATGCTTGGGAGGCTGATAAGAGCTACCGATGGACGTAAATTTGTTTATCTCGTCAATTTCTCGACAAGTACTTCTCGTGCTTATTGTTTATGGATATCGAGGGTCCTGGATGTCAAGAAAAGCGCCAACTCACTAGGGCTTCGAAGCTTCGTAAAGTAAGTTTGAATACTCTGCATGGGAGTCTTTAAGGTATTTTAATCGTCAGGGTATTTTAAGGGTAGTGCCCAACCCTTTATGAGTAGCCTATTTAAGATAATAAAAATAATGCAACCCATGCGAATTCAACGTCACGAGGAAATGGTCCTCTTATTCCTGAGTCTGTGCGCTATGTCCTTAATATAGCCGTTTCGCTACTTCAAGGGTTGTCTGCGGGTCGTCTGGGGAGATTATTGGTGTCAGACACTTGCCTGAGGTCTGAGCTTCCCGAATTACGTGAATGGTGAGAGGCTGCTAAGCGACACCGATAGTTCCAAATTTGTATATCGACAAGTTCTCGACAAGTGTGTCTCGTCCTTATTATGTATGGATATCGAGGATTCTGGATGTTTGGAAAAGCCGTAACTTGCAGGGGCTTTGACGCTTCATAAGGTAAGTTTGACGACTTGGAAGGGAATTTTTTTATCGCCAGGGTAACTTAAGGGTACCAATCCCTTAGGATTGGTACTCTGAAAGGGAAAGGGCTAAACTGAACAGCTGAACCCTAAAAGGTAAAGGGCTAAAAGAACTAAACCCAACCCCTTGAGAGTAAACTATTTCTTTATAAAAATCATGCAATCGAAGTGAATACAATGTCACCAGGAAATAGTCGTCTTGCACCTGAGTTTGTGCGCTGTGTCCTTAGGTTACACAACTTATTTTAAGGAAACACAGCTTACCTTAATGGTATTGCCCACACCTTTGTTGAGGAAATTATCCCGCCCTAAAATTTCTTTGCGAAACTCTTGCAACCCATGTGAATTCAATGTCACAAGGAAATAGCCCGTTCGCTGTGTCCCAAATATAGCCGGTTCCCCACTTCAAGCGTTGTCTGCGGACCGTCTGGAGAGAATACTGGTGTCAGGCTCTTGCCTGAGGTGTGAGCTTCCCGAATTACGTTGACGATGAGGAGGCTGATCGATATCGCGCCTCTCCCTCTTACCTTCGCAGTTCCCATTTATCCTGAAACGGTACGCGAGACTCTGTCGATTCGGTCGGTAATCCTGTTTCACGCACCGAGTATCGAATTCAACACATATAATAGACTAACGATGAAAAAAAAAATACTATTAATATAACATTCAAAAGATGCGAACGTGCTTTCGTACTCCAATAAATAAAAATAGTAACAATGATAATAATAACAAGCTATCGCAGAATCTGCGACCGTAGCGGCGCATCCCGAAATTTACGTGCCCGAGAAGACCTCGAAGCGACGACACAAAGATGAGTGAAGACGCGATCCCAGATTTCTTCGCCGAGGATTTTCTCATTGTACCTTTCTCTCTATTCTTCCACCGGTTCCTCCCGTCGAGTCTCCTACGCAGGGAACTCCTGCCGCTCGTGAGGCCGTCGCGCTTTCGCGGATTACGGTCGCGCTACCGAATACCGAATACACTAACGACGAAAAAAAAAAACCCTCCACATTTAAAAGATACAAACGCGTTTCCGTAAAAAAAAAAATAAATAAAAAAAATAATAATCTGGCGCAGAATCTACGAGAGTCCGCGCCACATCCTGAAATGTACGTGCACGAGGAGCCGAGGATGAGGAGAGTCGTCGTGATCCCCGATTCCTCGGTCGAGGATTTTCTTATTGTCCCTTTCCATTCTTCCTTTCGTCGAATGTCCTACGTAGGGAACTCTTCCGCTTTCCCGCGAGGTAGTCGCGCTCTCGGGGATTACGGTCGCGCCGCCGATGCCGGGTGTCCGGAGGAAGACGCCGGTTGGGTAAGCCCGAACACCGCAGCATCGGTAGAAACCCGATGCTCGGGCTTTCGGCCCGAAAGTAGGTCGGTCTCGGAGGCGCGGTAGCGGTGGTCGCCCCTTACCGTGTTCGCGGTTGAGGGGAGCCTCTTCGCACCTTCACCGCGGAACACTCTCGATTCGTTTTGTATAAATTCGCGATCCGCACCCCCGGCGCCCACACCAAAGATAGGGGAGACCGGGGCAAAATGGCATAGCGGGGCAAAACGGGACACTGACCCGAGCAGAAATTAGGATCAGGCTGCCTGGTACCCGATCAGGCCCTGTTAAGGTACAGCCAGGGCGTGCCTGATCAGGCGAGCCTGATGAGGGCCTGATAAGTTAATTTAATCCGAAGAACAAATATAAAAGGTCCACAAGTCCGATAAAATAACGCTAATAAATAAAAAAAATATTTGTTATATTTTTCTGAGGCAGCAATCAGGCACCTTGCTCAGGCCGTGATCAGGCAGCCTGATCGGGATCTTATAGGGCCAGGGCGTTACATATCTGATAAAGGTGCCTTATCACGACCTGATGAGGAGTCAGACCGTGCCTGATAGGGACCTGACATCAGCCCGACGGTAATTTCTGCTCGGGGAGGACAAAACGCAATTTTCCAATGATTTTTGGATGCCCATTTTGTCCCAACGATACATCCGGATTTTCAAACCCGTTTTGCCCCACGTACCGCCGTCGCCACCATCCAAAAGTTATTGGAAACTTGCGTTTTGTCTCATTATCGCATTTTGCCCCGCTGTGCCATTTTGCCCCGCTCTTCCCTACACCCGGCTCGACGCGCGGCGACGGAAAAATAAGGCGAATATATTCAATCGACGACGATTGGGTTGCCCGATACTCATGCAAGATTTAGCACCCTCTCGATTCTCGTCCGCGATATGAAGTTCGTTTTTTTTCCACCTTGTTTCTGATCCGAAGATCGATACGACTAACCGTTCGTAAAATATAGCATTAATATTGTATCGCTGGGGTATCGAGGAATGGAGCGGACGAAGTCGCTCGTGTTCCGCCGACTCTCGGTACCTCGGCGGGACAATCTCTTTTCACAATATTTTTCGCACGGGTGTGCTGGTGGCTCTCGAGCGAACAAATGCAATGAATGAATGAAGTGATTTATTGAACGATAGAACGAGCCCTTCTAGGTACAGATAGGAAAATAGAAATAGGGGAGAACGGGGCAAAATGGGGCAACGGGGCAAAACGGGGTTTTTGGTCAAAACTAAATTTTCCAATCATTTTTCGATCGGACAAGGTGTCAAAACTGGGCAGAAAAGCCTGATGTATCCGATAGGGCGGATTCGGGCGTCCAAAAATTATTGGAAAATGACGTTTTTCCCAAAAACCCCGTATTGCCCCGTTGCCCCATTTTGCCCCGCTCTACCCTACAGATAATAGTAGACCTAAACCGAATTGGCGCGACATTAAATAAAGACAATTATAGCAATACTAATAGTTATCTTGTTATAAAAAAACGAAAAATAAATATGAACACAAAATAAAGATAATAGTAAGAACCATAATAATAATTTTTTTAACGCAGCTCTTGAACGAAATGTGGAAAGAAAGAATGAAAGAAGTGCTTTATTGTACGATAAGACTAGAGCTTTTCTAGGCACACACAGGAAAATAGAAAAAAAGAAGTAACAATAGACCTAAACCGAATTGACGCAACTAAACATAAAGATAATAAATGTACTAATATTAATAATAATAATAATAAATAAAAAAATATGAAGGATAAAGATGAAGATAAAACGAAGATCCCAATAACAACCGTAACAATAAAAAAATAAAACAATAATTCTGAGGATAACGGTAACATGAAACGGAAATTATATGGGCCAAAAAGTGTCTCACAAAGCACTATAACAAGATAGCCTTATAAATCACTCTTGAGTAATAAGAAGTGGAATTCATAAGACGCGCGCAGTTATAGTTCTAGAAAGAAATGGCTACACATACATACAATAGAAAACCGGGGACCCCTAGGCACATATAGAAAAATAGAAAAACAGAATTAATAACAGACCCAAAATCCGGCGTTTCACAAAGCACCATTACAAGACAGCATTAAAATTCACTCCTGAGTAATAAGTGAAGGAACGCTATTCCGCGCGAGTTTGCTTATAGATTCATAAGGCGCGCAGTTACAGCTCCAGAAAGAAATGACCTCATATACGCACAGTATGAAATGCGTTGAAAGCGTCGTAAAGGACAAACTATCCCGGAATGGTCCCACGAAGAAAGTCCATGCATTTCCGGACTCGGTCTACCGTCGCATAGAACTGTCGGCTAACTCTTTCCGTTTCTGTCGTGCTTGCTTCCTTTTTTTTTCTTCTCAAAAACTTTTCACAAGCCGCGAACTCACTTACCGAAAGTTCCAAGGAAGTGGCTAATTAAGCCGTCACACGGGATCCGAGAGGCATCCAAACCCTCTCGGCGACATTCCTCGAGGTAAACAACCCAGATGATAATATAGTTCTCGCCGGTGTGGAGCGGGATTCTATCCACGAAAGAGTGGGGTTGAGTCTCGTAATAAGTTCACGGGAAAACAGGCTTTGCCTCTCGGGTAAATGGACGAAAGGGAGGGAAGGCAGCCGAGGTAAGCCGGTTGGAGCACCGGCTGGCCAGGGGGTGGTATATGGATCCGGTTCGCCGTTGACGTTCCGCGATAAACAGTCGAGGAAGATGGAGACGATGGAAGAAAAAAAAAGTTATACGTCTATATTGGTATCAAACATTTCCCGCTGGTCCGGTTCGTCGCTCTTACGAAAAAAATGCCGTCATCGAGAGTGAGTGACCGACACTTGTTGGCACATAAACTATCCGAAATCTCAATGCACTGAGAAAAAAAAAATACAGTCATTTCTACTGTACGGAATAATTTTCGAAGGGAATGTCTATGCACATGGTTTTTGTTGAAAAATTTTGAAGTGATTACACTATAACTATACTTGTTACTATTGTCCTAATTATAACATGTAAGAAGTTTCCTCAGGAGACTATCTTTTATATCTTTTGGAAAATTGTGGATTTGTTTGCTGGTTTGGATATTTGTCCCACCCCGTCCCCTCCAGTTGAGCACCCCTTTTAGAGAAGCTGCCCCCCACCCCTTTTGATGAAGTTCACATCCCCCCCCGATCACCGGTTTTCATAGTATAGAATGGAACTCTATTCCAGTAGTTGTACATGTATTTATTGACAATAATTACACGGTATGGATGCTGGTACATTTTGACGATTACATATCACACATATGCTGCCAATTGGCCATCGACCGAAGTCCTTCAACCACGGTTTTTCATCGTTTTCCAATAAAAATGTTTTGTTATTATTTTAAGTAATAGTACTTAAAATTAAAATTGTCAGTTTATTTCTTCGTTGTTTATTGTTTCGAGTTGCTGGTACGCTGTACGTATTGGGTGTTTGAATGAGTGTATTGTGTTTGATATAGGTTGTATGCATAATAGTTTGATATTTTCTATTTGGGTTGCAGCGAATCGTTTGATTAGTTCCCATTCTCTAGTGCTCGTTCTAGTTTCTGGTTCTCATTCTTACACTATTCCATTTGCTGTAACTTCATAATTTCGGTTTGTATTGCATATAAAATGGATTTCCAAATTCTGGAATGCCATTCTATATGCTACATTTTCGAGAATTCAGTTTTCATAGCATATGGAACGGATTAAAAAAATTCTATTCTAAAAATTCCATATGGAATGAGTTTTGGAATTCCGGTTTCCACATGCTATGACTCATGCGATCCAGGCGACTGCGCGAACCAACACAACCGCTAGTATTGTACAGTGGAAAGTGATGATGATCACCGAGCTATAAAATTTTTATCTCAGTGTATGTATTTTTTGACAACCCTGGTTTTTAACTGAAACTCCTGCGTAGAATTTGCGTCGCCACGGACTTGGCTTTCGGCAGTCGTTGGTGTGGAAAAAAATGCGTGCGGCAGCGCGATTCCTCGATTTATTTCGGACGAGTTGCGCGGCGTTATCGGCACGGGAACGAGGTCGGTCTCGTCAGCGTCGATCACCGATGCTTCCGGCCGCGTTGCTCGAGCAAGCCTGCTCGTCTCAGGCCGTACCGCCGATGTTGCACGATCGAGTGCGCGGGGCTGACAAGCCGGCGAATTCGCGGGCGTCGATTAGCTTGCCAGATGTTGTTTCGCAATAAAACGCGCGAGGCGACGTTTCCAACGATCGGTAACCCTATCGGACGAGACACTCGAGAGGGACGGCGACAAAACCGTTCCCGGTTCGTTTCGACGTTCGTTCGCTGGCTCCCACTCATCCCCGAAGCCTCTTCACCCTCCGTCCACTCCTTCCACGCGTGTACATCCTTGCAAACGCCCCGTCCCTGCGGCCTTAACGAAGCGAACCATTTAAATTCGAATTGGAACTCGCTATCGGCGAAAGGTGAATGCAAAGAGCATCGAAATTACCTGTCGAACACACGAGCGACGCTTCGAGCACCCACTTCGATTGCCATACAGGCCACTCGCCGGATGGCCCGATATGGCACACGTACACGGCCGGGTGGGAAATCGAGGCTTCCTTACTCTCCCATTAATTAGCGAGCTCACACACGTCAGCCCATGACGCCTCCGCGTCGAGCCCTGGAAATAGTCGCAATGAGAACGACCTATTGGAAATCCAGACTTTCTGTCGAGTGTCTATCGCGTTTCACGCAAGGATGTGAAACCGGATACGATATGGATTTTACGATGACCGCGCGTCTTCCGTGATTTTCTCAATTGTCGATGAACCACGTTTCGTTTGTTTATCAAATACGACATTCTTATGGTATGGAAAATGAAGTTTTCAGAACGGATGTGACGTATTTCCGGTATGACGTCACTACCGGTCGAAAAATGAAATTTTCAAACCGTAAGTGATTTCCCGTATGAGAGTACTGCTATTTTTTACTCGGATATATATCAGGGTATATAAAAAATATCTTTTGAAATAATAATAATAAATAACATTAAACAATTATCAAAAATTACAAAAAACTTACGTTTGAAAATTTTTGGTATTTCTTAAATATACTTTTTTCATATACCTCTCCCGCATACTTTTTTCCGCGCGGTTGTTCATATCGTCCAGGTGTTAAAGGCTATTAAATGCCTCGGCGTACTGAGAAAAAAATTACACAGTAAAAGCAACGATACTGACTGTGTACCATAAAAACAGTTCCCAAGAGGAACGTCTATATTTTATAGTTACGACGATAACAAAAAAAATCATGGTTGCAACTATCTGCATAAACATTCCTCTCGGAAACTATTCGATATGGTAGTAGATTATCGTATTGGTTTTCGCGGCTGTTGCCATCGGTTTTTAATGGCGGAGGAGGAGCGTGAAGCGATTCAGGGGTAGCTTCTATTTGTAAATCCGGTCGAAATGTTAATTATGTTAATTGTGTTAAATATGTAAAATATGTTAAAGTGCCTCTGATCTCATTTTTATTTGGAGTTGACTCTCAAGGGACGTCGTCCTAGAGTCTCATAACGAATTAATAATAATAATAATAATAATAATAATAATAAACAGTATCCTCTTTCTCAGTGCGCTGTCACGTCAGAAGTGGCTGCAACAGCCGACTTGGCGATTCAATAACGCATTATCGGAATGGCTATATTTAAGACACTCAATATTCAATGACAATCGAGGCAGACGTCATCTCTGCTGGGAGTTAGCACAAAACCCGGTAATCCGAAACGCCCACACACGGCCGCGCGCGCGAAGTGCGATCGCGCGGTTCGACCCGCTGGAATCGCAATCAAAAACTTTTCGAGCAGTACGGCCGTACTTCCGGCTAATATCCGAACGGGCAATGGAGCAGAGATAGTTCTGCGGTGTGACAATTTCCAATCAGAACGCGGAAATGGCGAGGCGCTATAATATTTCGCGGGAATCGAGCGGCTGCCATTGGGCCGTGCGCTCGGGCTGTACGACGACAGAGCCAGATCCAGGGTGTACGTTCAGGATGGAATAACGTTGCATACTACCGCAGAGGGTGGAGCAGGGCCTCGGTACCGCGACGGTCGTGTCTCCCGTTATCGCAGAACCGTCTCAGACGGATATGAGATTCCTGGGGCTGCGCCCGCAAAATGGCATCCTCACACTAAATTATTCTCCTTCGCGGATATTGTAATCTTAATCGTATGTCTGGCGTCCGCGGGGGAGGATTCACCTAAAGTCCAAGTGGTGTTGGTAACGCTTAGGTGCGACGCAGACGGTGACGTCGCAGCGATCCGAACTGGGTTATGCGACTTCGCATCGCTCGGGGACGAATCACTTCGGCTCTCGCCATTCGATGGCTGTTCGGAAGCCACCTACGGCCCGGATTTCCGACGCTCAGGTATTACAATGACGGAAGTAATGCCGATCGTGCGTAACGAAAAGTTACCATTCGCAATCGGCTCGATATGGAGTTGGCGCTGATTGCGGGACGACACGAAAACGAGCCCGGTAATTCAAGGCGAATCCGTCGAGGAACCGGGCGAAAGCAAATTTTAAAAGGGTTGAGTAGTTCGGGGACGGGTGGAATAACTAAAGTCAGTAATGTTCAAACATTAGGGTGGTAAAAGAAATTTCATTCATTAAAAGTTAGTCCATGGTGTTCATGGCGTAAGCATCCTAAGGCAAAAGTCCCTGTGACCGAACACGTCCCAGTGGCCGCGCAAAGCATGCGTGCAAGAGAGGCGCAAATACGATTTTTCATACATGTACGGGAACTGGGACTTCGCCCTTAGGTGTGCGGCCACTGGTACTTGTACCTTACATATCGTTTTGTAAAGCTAATGCTTTTGTTCGCAGTTTTCTCCCTCTCGAAATTTTCTCCAGATGCACTGAGAAAAGGGATAGTATTTTCTATTGTATCGAATACTTCCCAGGGGGAAAGTCTGTCCTTGTAGTTTCTGATAGTATATATTTAATTGGTTAAACTATAATTGTGGTTGCAACCATGATTTTTAGGTATTGTCGTAACTATGAAATGTAGAAGCTACCCTCGGAAACTTTTTTTATGGT
Organism: Ichneumoninae sp. A BG-2022a; assembly: GCA_030522665.1. Classification (NCBI taxonomy): domain Eukaryota; kingdom Metazoa; phylum Arthropoda; class Insecta; order Hymenoptera; family Ichneumonidae; species Ichneumoninae sp. A BG-2022a. The sequence continues at coordinate 12,187 of JAPYZC010002479.1, forward strand.
ACAAAATCACACCCAGAAAAAGAATTTATTTGACGGCCACCGTTTCTTTGGTTTAAGTAAAATATTTATTAGATTCAAATAAATATTTATTTAAATTAAGTAAATAGTTTCTTAAATGAAATAAATATTTATTTAAATCAAATGAATATTTTACTTACACCAAATAAACGGTGGCCGTCAAATAAATTATTTTTCTGGGTGCAGTATCGTTGCTTTTACCATGTAATTTTTTCTCAGTGTGGTCTTGAGGTGTTTCTGCCTCAGTTTGACGGATATTTATTTTCAAAGACCCATTTCTGGATCAGCTGTAAAATATATATTTTTTTTCTTTTAATAATAATGTACTAAAAAATACGATAAAAAGATTCTTGCGAGATAAATGAATTACGACCAGTCTCTTTTAATATTACGGATCCGACCTGGGTTATGCGGCTTCGCATTGGTCCGGGCCAATCACTTCGGCTCTCGCTATTGGATAGCTGTTCGAAAGCTGCCTATGGTCCGGACATTCAGTGCTCAGGTGTTACATTGACGGAACTAACGCCGATCGTGCGTGGCACAAAGTTACCATTCGCAATCGGCTCAATACGGAGTCAGCGCTAGTTGCCGAACGATACCAAAACGAACTCGGTAACTCAGCGGGATTCCGTCGAGGACCCTGGGCGAGAGCAAATTTCAAAAGGGTTGAGCAGTTCGGTGAGAGGTGGAATAACTAAAGCCGGTAATGTTCGAGCATTAGGGTGGATGATGACGTCATCAAACCCTGGAAATTCACCCTTCGCCGGCTGCGTCACACGTATCCGCGACGAACCGTTGGCTCTTCTACGGCCCCGTCAATACTTGCTACTGCTGCTGCTGCTGCTGCCGGTACCTCCGGCTCCCCGGCTCGTTGACGATATTGCCGTCGTTACTCGTTGCCTGCCTCTCGCCTTCGTCGAAAGCCTCGATTTCCCCGACTCTCGTTCCTCTCAGCCTCTCCCCCATACTTGAATTAAAAACGACTAGGTCGCTCGTAAAGTTGTCCGACGTTATGTGCCGGTCGTCTTACAGCATTCAGGATGAATTTCGCGAATTTGGATCTGGCAAAGATCACACAACGAATGTAATTGATCCTGAAGACAACTTGCATGACATCAAATTTAATCTTTGGTAAGTCTCTGTTAATGCATGGCTTCAGGATGAAAAACAAGTTGTTCATTTGCAGAATTTCATTCTCTAAGGGCCGAATTTTAAGACATTAGTTTGATTTGAGATGGAGCTTAAGTTCGAACTTGAAATGAAACTTAAGTTCGGACCTGCGATCAAACTTAAGTTCAAATTTGAAATCAAACTTAAGTTCGGACCTGCGATCAAACTTAGGTCCGAACTTAAGATCAAACTTACGTACGCAATGAAGTTCGGGCCAAACTTTGATGTTAATTTCGATCTCAAGAGCGATCTTAAGTTCAAACTAACGTCTTCAAAATCCACTCTAAGTGAACTTCCCCGAGTAAAGTTTGCACGATACAAAACACAGCCCTTGTAACTTGATGGAATTTAGTTTCATGCAGATATCTTCAGGGTCATATGCAATTCGACACTATGTAAAACGTCCGATGACTCAAATTCTTTTGACAATTAATTGTCTGCCTAGTGCGTTATGATTTTTTTCGCGGCGGCTCTTTGATTTCGCACGAGTCGCAGTGTTTCCGCACCAACCCCTTATCGTCTCCTCTTTGCAACATGATTATCACAGACTCATCTCCGCACGCAAGAAGCGACGATCGTTAGCGACGAGTCGTTTCTTAATAACGGCAGAGGTTCCGCTGGTGTGGAATTTCATTAGAGATCCTTCTCATCGGCGACAAGCGTTCCAACGCCGAATACGCACACGTTTCTCGACGTCGGGTTAACGCCTGTGCGACGCTTTCCAGAAACGCGTCGGGCAATCCAGAAACGGCATTGCGGGTCGTTCGTCCGGTGTCTCACGGCGAAACCCAAATTCCACAGCCGCTGTTCCGCCGAATTGTTTCTGCAAATTATAAATAAACTAAATTCTGATACCGCTATCTCAACACTAAGATACGAGCGAGCAACATTGAGAACCCAAGATTGGAGACTTCTGATTATAACAAGAAAAACAAGAAGATGGAACGTCTGAGAATAAGCAGAATATGGAGTAACAAACGCAAAGAGAGCGAACGAACGGAAAGAAAATTAGGGTAAAAGTGGTGAATATGGCCCACCTCGATTGACACGTAAATCAATGATATATGGACCGGGCCATATTCCCCACTTTTATTCTATGGTAAAAAAAAAACCTCGAAGGAAGTGAATAGCGAGAGGGAGGGAGTGATAATTGTTTCTGCAAATTATAAATAATCCAAATTCTGGTACCGCTCTCTCAACACTAAGATACGAGCTAACAACATCGAGAACCCAAGATAGGAGACTTCTCTCTATAACAAGAAAACTTCTATAACAAGAAAAACAAGAAGATGGAACGTCTGAGAATAAGCAGAATATGGAGTAAGAACGCAAAGAGAGGAAAGGAAAGGAAAGAAAATTATGGCAAAAAAAACCTCGAAGGAAGTGAATAGCGAGAAGGAGGGGGTGATAAGTCAGGAGAAAAGTGAGTGGATATTACGAGGGTGGAGCGTGAGAAGCGGAGCATATACACACGCCATAGAGCCGATAGTGTATCGACGTAAGTGCGCGGCTGGCAATAACGCCGGGCGTCAGCGTGCGGCTGCGAAGTAGAGCTTTTTACGACAAAGAACGGAGCGAAGCGGGAGAGGGCGGGCGGAAGTTGAGAAAGTGAAAGACCACACGGGACCGCGTCATACGTCGAACCTCTTCGATTTCGCCGCATCGAGACTTCCGGCGGAGCTCCTGGTAGCTCCGCGACCGCGCTCCGTCGCTGCAGCCCAGCGATACACAAGACTTCTCCTCTATACACTTTTCGGAAGCTTGGAACTTTGGTGCCGTATACTTACGGAACGTGGATAGCGCCGGGTATCGAGATAATCCGGTCCGACGACGAGAGTCGGAGCGAGCGTGAAAAAAAAAGAAAGAAAAATTGAGGAGAGTTGAACCGGACTTGGACAGTTCGGAGGGGCCGCGACGTTGGGGCGGTGAATTATCGCAAACGAACGTTTTACGTTAACTAAAAGAGTTGGCCCGATTGAGCGACGAAATAGAGGATATATAGCGAGTGAGCGGGTAAGTACTTGAAGTGCGTATTAAAGTATCAAGTCCTCGAAGAACTGAGCGCTAGGTAGTTTTTGAGTACTGACGTATTGAGTACTGGCAGAACTAAATTCTTGAAGTTATGAATTATGGGCACTGACTAAGTACTTGATGCTTCAATACGTATACAAGTAGTTAGTGCATTTTGCCTAGCTTTGATCTTGCCCACAAGATAATCCGGTCCGACGACGAGAGTCGGAGC
>JAPYZC010002480.1:0-19884 GCA_030522665.1 Ichneumoninae sp. A BG-2022a
ATTTTCAAATTCCCTGACTTTTCCCTGATTCCCTGACCAAGTTTTTGTTTCCCTGACTTTTCCCGGTTTTCCCGGTTTTCCCTGACCGCGGCCACCATGGCAGTGTTTTAAAAAATTGCTAATTTAATGCACCGGACCGGAAGTTTTTATGCAAAAACTGGCGCATTAAATTTAATGCACTATCGTCATGAAAAATTAATGGACTTTTAGAGTTAAACTAGAGTGAACTATTCCAAGTAAATTACTTTTATAGTAAATTATTAAAATTAAAGTAAATTATTAAAGTATTTCTAAAGTTTTAAATATTTGGTACGTTAATTTTCCATAACAATTGTACATCATATTTAATATAGCAGTTTATGCAGAAAAACTTTGAGTACATTAAAATTCATATGATTTTCTTTTTTTCCCAAACTTCGCCTTTATATTTTTACAAAAGATAAAGACACCAAAAAATTTCCGAGCGTGACGCCCAGACTGCGGCGGTTGAAAGCAAATTACTGAAAAAGTGGAGAGACAATTATTTGTAATTATTGGGCATTGCAATGTCCGTTCATGTTCCAAGGTTTTAAGTTTACATGAATTGCATTAATCGCAAGCAATTTTTATCACCGTGGAATTTTATCAATTTCTTTAACGATGACTCACAGTGTAAAAATTATTCTGTTTGAAAATTAACGAACCGTATTGGAAGCTTTTTACATTAACTGTTTCGAAAATTTTATATTACATAAGAAAAAGTGCATTAACGTTGCATTATTGTAAGTAATGTAAGAAAATTCCAAGTTCCAGTACATTAAATTTACAATTTCTTTTTACAGTGCATGGACGCGCCGTGCGAGGAAAAGTTTACGGGTTTCCGATTCGGCGACCAACGCCGGGCCGTTATAGACTTTCCAAATTTTCGACGCATCAATGAAGCGTTAAATAATATCAAAATATAGAAAGAAAATAAATTTTTTTATGACACATTTTTTTTTGAATTATTTTTTATCACTGCTGTTTTAAACAACTTTCGATATGACGATGCGAAACTAAATAGCATATTGTAAATAGCATATTGTAAATAGCATATTGTAAATAGCATATTGTAAATAGCATATTGTAAATAGCATATTGTAAATAGCATATTGTCCGATTGTGAAGAGAGTGACGGTCGACGAGCGACATCGAACGGAAGCTAAACCGTTCGGGAATGCGCACATCCCGATCGGGCAATCAGAACGGTAACATGCGCGACCTGTTCTAAGCTCGTCTATCATTTTGCATACCCGATACTGTATAGAGTACAAGCTAATAAGAATGCGATTAGTGTCACGATGTTGTTCGTCGGCGGGGCAAAGTATTTGTCAATGAAAAAAAAAAATCCGTTCCAAATTCGAAACGAAATCGATCTACGGTTTAGGCAGACAAAAAAAACAGCTGATAAAAATTAGAGCACTTAATTTCCATTCTTATCGACAATTAATCTCAACTCGTTAAAATTTGTTTTTTTCTAACGGTACCTTAAGCGGCTCAGAGTTGCATTCGAGTACACGCGAGGTTCGCTTTTATCGCCTCCAGGACCTTGAACGACACGTGCAGCTGAGTCAAAACTTTCTTTTTTAAGGAGATAAAGAATATTTCATTTCTTATATTAAAACTGTCGGATTTATTACCGACCTTGGTATTTCACACGCCTTTAACGGCGGTTCCAGACAAAGTAGTCTTTCTTTTCAACGAGGATAAAAAAAGTCGATTTTCTTTTTATAAAGATTTGGCGTCCTAAATATGACGTTCAAAAGTACCTGTTTTGATCGTCAAGGACTTTCTTACCACCTCTAGGGCTTTGGGCAACACGTACAGTTGAGTTAAAACTTTATTTTTTAATAAGAATAAGGAATATAATTTCGTACGTGAAAGTGTTCATTTTATACGAAGATTTTTAAAACATGTTCCTATTATGATTGCAATACTACTTATAAAATGTAAAAGGGCTGGACCCGTTAATAAAATATATAAATAAATAAATATTTTTTTAATAAGAATAACGAATATAATTTTTTAAGAAGAATAAGGAATATAATTTTTTAATATTATTAGTGTCGGATTTATTACCGACCGTGTTAAATCACGCACCCTTAATAGCGGTTCTAGGCACAGTGCCAGTAGATTTGCCTTTCAACGGAAAGGATGTGGGGGCCGAAAAGCGTGACCTTCAAAAGTACCCGTTTTGTTCTTCGAGGACTTTCTTACCACCTCCAGGTATGCTTAACGGATTTTCGTAGTGGAGATTTGATTGTATGCTATAATCAATATATACTCAAGCTATATTCAAGAATAAAAATTATTCATCCACAATTGTAGCTGCAGCATAATTTTAGGAAGAGAGACAATTGGAAATTATATTCCATCGTCTCGATTATTTGACCCAGCTTAACATTGTGTTGCGCTTGAATACAGCTACACGAGGGCTTGAAACAGAGAATCGAGTCCCGCAGGGCTTTGAACCCTGTGAGCGTGTTACACAATCGTACTTAGCCCTAATCGCAGCTGCGACCGAGTTGCGCCGATAGGAGTGGAAAGATACAAGCATTTTCACGTAAATCACGTATCCAACGGTTTCATCGCCTTACGGAAAAATTACACACAGCACAATAAAAATTTATTTTAGATCGTCTAAAAATAATAATAATAAAATAATCAAAATCTTTAATTTTCACCGTTTCAGAGACAAGTGCAATGCGCTGGAAAGAAGACCTAACGGTATTTGCAGAAAACTTGGTGTGTTATGTGCAAGGCGAAATATATCACTTTTGGGAAGTTAAGAAGCGAAGTTTTACGATCCAATGACTTTGTTGAATTAGGAAAAAATTGAAAATTGCAAAATAAAAATGTATTTCCCATCGACTAAAAATAATAATGATAATAACGCAAATCTTTCATTTTCACCGTTTCAGCGCCAGTGCAACGAGCCAGAAAGGAGACCTAACGGTGTGTGCAGAAAAGCTGGCGTTTTATATCGTGAGGCGAAATAAGCGAAGTATAATTTTTTTGTAAAGTTAAAAAAAAGCGACGTCTTACTACGCATTGGTTTCTTTGAACTAAACAAAAATTGCAGATCCACCATTAATTTAAAATAATAATAATAACAGTAATTAATCTTCCCGATTTCAGAGCCAAGAGCAACGAGCGAGAAACAAATGACGCTTTGTCGACGATGAATGAAATCATTGAATGGACAGTCGTTTCTATCGTTGATAAGACAGTAGAATAATATTGTCTGCGCGGACGTATTTATGAGTCAGTGGCGTCGCCAGTGAACAAATATTCGTGACTCATTCTCGATCGAGCTCCGTGAAAAGCGTGCCGAGCTGCCCAGCCAATAAATTCGATCAATTCAACCGAGTCTTATCGCCCCCTCCGACGACTTCAAACAATGCCCCGGCAGTTGGGCGAATTGAGAAACTTATTATTTAATAATAATAATAATAATAATAATATGAAAAAAATAAAAATAATAATATGGAAAAAATAAAAATAATAATATGAAAAAAATAAAAATAATAATATGAAAAAAATTAAAATCAGGCAGGGCTTGTGGCGCGCGTATTTTTCCAAGGCTTAATAGGCCTGCGACACTCCAGGCGAACAAAAGCGTAAATGCGCATGCGTCGTCGAACGAGTGATTCATATTATTAATGCCGAAAGGTAAGTAAAACCGAGAACTGGGGATGGCCCATGGAAATTCTCTTCGTGGCGACTATAGTCTCATAATAATAATAATAATAACTCCGGGTAGTCTCGGCGTCGCGACGCCACAGGGGACAAACCTAGCTCTCCGATGCGCGTATCGGCAGATGGAGCGGGCGATGTATTTCGAACGAGCTGGGGAAAACAGGATATTCGACGGGATCGATGGCTATCCATAATCTCCGCAAATTCCTCTGAAAGCGGTCCCGAACGAGGGTTTAAACGGTCATAAATGTTTGACGATAAGCAAAAAAGAAAAACCCCAAACCGATCGTAGATAGAGACTCGCCTACGGGTGTGCTGTGCGACTCGATTGAGCGCCGCTCGAGCGTAACGAGGGTGAAGAAAGAAAAAAAAAGGAAGAAAGAAAGATGACAACGGGAGGGGAAGTTAAGGCGCGTCCGTGCATTCTGGTTCGTCGAGTCGTCGTGACTAACGACGCCACCAATGAGAGGAGTGTAATAAACGCAAAGCGTCGTGTTAATCCTCGAGGGGACCCTTCTAGACGCCTAAGCCATTAAACCACACAAATCCGTCGATAGAACGCACGGTACAGAACGGAAAGGTCGTTCGCTTTCGTTGAAACAAAAGCATGCATTTAGGTATTGATAATTTTTTTGATTTTTTTTAAAATATAAATATAAGAAAAAATCTTCTCACCTCGTACTTGACATCGTTGAGCCTGAGCCACGTCTCGACTTTGAGACAATACGGCGAGAGCGACGGTAGCAACGGTGTGCGTGAGAACTGATACAGATAGACGATATCCTTTTCAAAGCTCGGTTTGTGTACGGTCAGGGGTTTAGCAGGAGCAGCCGAACTCGCCGCGGCGGCGTCGCTCGTGTCCTCGGCGCTCTTCTTCTCCGCATCGTCTTTCTCCGCGGCTTTGGCTGTAGCCTCTTCCTGTTGCTGCTTGTTGTCCGGCGGCGTCTCGTCCTTCAGCGCATCCTTTATCTCCTTCACGTTCTTCGCGTCCTTCTCCGTTGCCGGACTAGCGTTGTTCTCAGTTTCCGTGGCCATTGTCATAGCAACCGTGATTCGCACAGTATATTAACTTTATATATATATAGATATATATAGATATATAGATATTTTTTTTTGTAATTTATAATTCTATGTATTTCGTTGTCCGATCGGTGGTCAGAGAACAAAATAATACGACGCGCGGCTTTGTTCGTCAATCGTTTAACAATAGAACACCGCTAACGGATGGGAAAAAGACGCGCGATTTTAAGACACAAAGCTAACGAATCTGCAGAGTGCCGCGGTGGAAACACGATCGGTCCGAGCACTCGTATGTTTTTTTTTTTTTTTTTCGTATGTACGCTCTGTACGCTGTAGGTGCGTAGAGTATACTAGTGGTCCGTGCACGCGCGGAACGTCTATGGCGCGCTCGGCAGACTCTCCTCACTCCAGCGAGGCTGCTTGCCGGCCGGTAATCTTCGACCAGACTCGGCCGTTCCCGGTCCCTCCCCCTCTTCGCTCGCTGACGCTCGGGTTTCGAGTCGGCCGCGATCGGCCCATGGATCTCCCCCTCCCCCTGTAGCGTGTACCGTTGCGATCGACGAGACTGTATGCATATCTACATATTCCCAATATCTTGTGGGGCATCCCATAAACGTACGACACTCGTGATTATCCGTGTATGCGTTTCGCACGGTGTATCAACGAATACAACTCTGGATTTCCGGCCGTCGGGCTTGCGCATGCGCGCATGCGCCACACCCCGACGAGGCCATCTTTAATTGGTCGACTACCCTTATGGAGATGCGATGGGATCCTGGTCCACAAAATCTTCTCGTTCTCTGTAGTAAAAGAGAGACGTCGCGAGACGATCGAAGATTCATATATTACTGGTCATGTAACCGTCATTTTACATCACAATTTTGTAAAGGCGAAGAATTTTTTTTTTTTTTGTTGACAAGGTTCAGCACTTACGATGAATATACGAATACAATATTTTTTATAGCCTTTTCTCTATAATCTCAATCATAAATTCTATCGATCTATCGCCTCAATCATTAATTTTATCGACTTAATTAACTTACGAGCGTTTATCAACAAATGAATGAAAATTTGATCCAGTTGGTTGTAGTTTTTAACAAAGTCCAGTACTTACGATGAATGTACGAGTAGAATATCTTGTATAGCTTGTTAATCTATCGTTTCAATCACTAATCTTATCGACTTAATTAACTTGCGAGCGTTTACAAAAAAATTAACGGAAATTTAATCCAGTTGCTTGTAGATTTTTTTTTAACAAAGTCTAGCACTTACGATAGAATGTACGAATAGAGTATCTTGTATAGCCTGTTAATCTATCGCTTCAATCACTAATCGTGTCGACTTAATTAACTTGCGAGCGTTTGTTAAAAAATTAGCGGAAATTTGATCGAATTGATTGTAGTTTCTTTTTTTATTATAACTAAGTCCAGCACTTAGGATGAATGTACGAATAGAGTATCTTGTATAGCATGTTAATCTATCGCTTCAATCATTAATTTTATCGAGCCAATTAACTTGCGAGCGTTTGCCAAAAAATTAATAGAAACTGCGTCCAGCTGGTCGTAGAATTGGATAGTCCGGTACCGCTTCTGATTCATTTTTTAATTTTAATTTTCAAATGATAGTTTACGTGGTTAATCTGACGTGGTCTCCGCGCATATTCTCGTGAAGCGGCAGCACTTGTCACGTGCTCGCCTTCACTGGATTGCCCTCTGCACGCTCTCCGTCCGAGAGGACAGAATAGATGAAAGGGGTGGAGACGAGAAGTACGTTATTTACGCATTGGCTGGCACGACTTCCCGCCAGCGGCTGGTCTGGATCGCCCCAGTTTACTCGGGGCCCAGATAAACTGCTAAAGAAGAAGACGAGAAGTGCGAGAAGGTTTACCACAGATCTCATGCCACATGCGTTGCATCCTCGCTCCAGTATATAGCCTTGAATAAGCTTTCACGTTTCGCTGATGATGCTCGAGACGGCAACATCGCATCTCGTGTTTCTTCCGCATATGCATGCTGCACGCGACGATGCGAATGTCTCACGCTATTATATTATTTATACTTCCCATTATACGTCGACAATGCGCTCAATCGTCGGCCGAAAATAAGTATATCGATCAATCGACAGACCTGGATTAAAATTCTTATTTTAGCAATCGTCAGCTGAGATACAGTTTTTTAAAAACATTCGTTACACGCTATTATTACATTATATCTATCATGTTTATAGGGAGTGGTCCGATTGTCCTTACAATGACGATCGAAGCGCTGATAACTCCGCGCCTTAATAATTGTCTACTAAATATACCCTGTAAACGCGCATAAAGTTGCATTACTTTGAACTACAACAGATTATTTTTATTCCCGACTTGATACGGTCATTCAAGCTTGATTGTTGCAAATTTCATTGATATTTCGAGTAATAGTAAAATTCAGCGAAGTTCGCCCGAGTCGAGAGAGCCATCGAGCGGACGTGACCAACTTTCATTGGAAGCGTATCGGATCGTTCGGACTAATGGGTGGAACCGGTTATCCGAGCATCTTTACGGTAAACTCTCGTACGGGGCCTCGCGCAGGGGCGTTCAGTATGGCGGCCTGCGCGACGCTGCCAGCTGAGAGTTTTCTCGAGGGACCAAAATTCGAGTGATCGTACAATCGCATGCAACTTTTTGCGCTGAATCGAGTGTTGCAGTACGCGTCGAGCGATGATCCGGAATTCGGCGAATCGCACTTGCAATTAGAGAGAAAAAAAATTGTAGGTTTCTCGGCATGTTCTCTTCGAGAAAATTTCTTAGTTCGTCGTTGGTCCGTCGGCGCTGCGGGCGTCCAATGGTCGCCGGAGACCGGCCGAAGCTGCCCGAGAGCCGAACCCAGCGCCGAACATTGCCGAGCTTCGTTCAGGTAGACCGACGGAATCCGAAATTCGCCGAGAACCGACGAAGCCACAGTCGGTTGCGCTATGAGGTGTGCCAGACTCGCGATATGTCATCGGAGATTACTGACGAGTAGATGAATAGTAATAACGCCGTTACCTCGTCACCCACGATACTTCTTAACAATTATTTTTTACCGCCAACCCCCAAAATTCGTTCGTTCCACCGAGTGTCGCCGAACCAACCAAGGATTAACGCACGCTCGGACGACTCGGTGAGTTGACTCTCGAGGATTCTCAATTGTTGAATCTACCGAGAAACAGCTGTGTTCCAGAACTCACCTGTCACTCGAATTATGTAAAAGAAAAAAGATCAAAATAATTAATTTTTAGCGATACACGCGATTCGCTCTGACGACCTCGTCGGGTCGTCCGTCGCGCGCCGCATCGCTCGGCGCGTACGATCGAAAAAAATATATATATCTGTTTTTTTGTTTGAATTTTCAAGGTTATCGACTCGAGATTCGCGAAATGTTTCCGGTCAGACCCGCGAGCGACGAACCGTTAACCCGATTTGTCAAACTAAATAAGGAATTCTCGGTAGCGTGCGGCGCGCTCCGTTCGTTGTTTGCGCGAACGGTTTTATATTCGTCTCGTCGCTGCCGATTCACAGTTAGGACTCGATTGTTTTAACGATTAACGAAATATCGAACTCGACGGATTTTTTCATTGACCATTTATCGATGCGATTTCCTTTCTTTTTCAGCATTTTTTTTGTCGATAAAGAGGACGATCGTCTGATCGGAAATGCGAAGGGGAGGAAAAATGTATGACACGCATTGGAACGAATTGCTTTGAATTTGTTATCTCTGGTCGACACGCTAATCGCGCTCGTAGTATGCAATTACCTCGTTACGACATCTATGCGGTTAGCTCGGTCCGTTTGTTTCTATTAATTTTGTTTGTTTTCCAGAGTTCCGCATAGAACTCTGGTCATACGGCTGTGTCGGAAGTGCAACGAGCTTCAAAGACACGCTTCGTGCATCTCCTTGCTTTTTGTTTTTTAGATAGGTAAAATATAAGCTTAATTTTTTTTCTCCCGATTCGAGCAATTCGCTATTTTTGCTGCCTTATTTTCATAGGTAAATAAAATATAGGCTCTAAAATTTTTTGCTTCACATGCAAGTTCAAAAACGTGATTCGTATATCTTTGTTTGCCTTTATTTTTTTAGATAAATATAAGCTTATTTAATTTTTTGCTCTCGGTCGGAGTTCAAAGTCGTGATCACTGTATCTTTATTTCCTTTCTTTTGCTTAAATAACATATACGCTTGCTTAGTTTTTTGCTGCGAAGCTGAGTTCAAAAACCTGATTCGTACATCTTCGTTGCCTTGGATTTTTTGTTAAATACTCGTATATCTTCATTGCATTTTTTTTAGATAAATAAAATATAAGATGTTTCAATTTTTGAATCCGGATCAGAGCAATTTGATATTTTTGCTGCCTTATTTTCTTACATATATAACATATAGACTGTAAAATATTTTGCTTCACATGCAAGTTCAAAAACAAGTGATTCGTATATCTTAGTTGCCTTTATTTTTTTAGATAAATGTAATATAAGTTTGGTTAATTTTTTGCTCTCAATCAAAGTTCAAAGACGTGATTAATGTATCTTTATTCCCTTTCTTTTGCTTAAATAACATATAAGCTTGATTAGTTTTTTACTGTGAATCTGAGTTGAAAGACCCGATTTGTATATCTTCGTTGGGTTGGATTTTTAGTTAAAGAAAATATAGGTTTGTTTAATTGTTTGCTTATGTAAGGCTTCCGTATTGTCCGGTGCACATATTTGAAGTCTTCCGCACAGTGAGTGATTATGACCATATTGGCAGTCGTACGACAACACTTTCATCAGATAAGAGCTTTCCATAGAATAAACAAGTTTCACCGGGCTCCAAAGTCTCCGTGAGAAGTTATTACATTTTTGGACCGAACACATTGGTAGACGGACAGATGGACAGAAAGAAATGGAAATGTTTTGTTTTTTTTTGCATTCTAGGACATGCAGAACATGTTCGTGGACCATAATCTTACAGTCAAATGTTCATTGGATTACGATACTTTCTCATAACACCAAGCAAAAGTTTCCCTGTACAAGAAGACTCGAGCTGCCGGTCCGGAGTGTGAGATTGACGGCACATTTATATCTCTACCACTCACAACTCTACCAGAAAACAAGTCTCCCGGATAATAACTCTACCAAAAAAGATACTTCTGACAACTCTACCACATAACAACTCTACTAGAAAACATCTCTACCGTATTAGAACTCTACCAAAAACTTTCCCGGAATTGACATAAAACTCTCCCCGAATTTAAATAAAACTCTCCTCATATTTAAATGAAACTCTCCCCGAATTTTGATTTTTATTCCGGGAGAGTTTCTTTTTTATTTAGTAGAGTAGAGTTTTATATAAATTTGGGGAGAGTTTTATATAAATTCGGGGAGAGTTTTATTTAAATTTGGGGAGAGTTTTTGGTAGAGTTCTAATACGGTAGAGATGTTTTCTAGTAGAGTTGTTAGAATTATCTTTTTTGGTAGAGATGTTTTCTGGTAGAGTTGTGAGTGGTAGAGATATGAATGTGCCAAATTGACCATTAGTAGACCGAAGATGTTTTAACACATTCGCTTCACTAAATTGTCGGACAGTTCTAAAATCATTGGAATAACAAAGTTCTTTCGTTTCATTTCCCACAGTATGAACAAGATTGACTGGGATCCAGGCTCGCCCCAGCAGGTTGAACGACAGTCGTTATATCTCAAATGGACAGTCGTTTTGACCGAAGAAAGGATCGTCGTGGGGTCCACTTTTTCGGCCGTTCGAAAGCAGAAATTTTGACGACGGACTTACAAGTCCGAAATAGTCTGATTGTTTTTCATTTTCGACCAAGAAAACGACCATTCATTTCAGGTCGCTGAAACTCGTCTTTTGACCAACGCAACGTCCATGAAGTAACATTTTGAGGACTCCGGTCTTCTTAAGGTGATGTGGTGTAACCGCCCGCCCACCTGACCCGCGCCCACTCGGTAACAAAAACTGTACTGAATGCCGTTTTGAGACCGTACATCGCCGAAGAAAAAGAAAATTGTCTTTCCCTGCGTCTGCAAATTCTGCACGGAAAGACTATTTTCTTTTTCTTCGACGATCTGCGGACTCAAAACGGCATGCAGTACAGTTTTTATTACCTGCTGCGGTATTTAACATCACTTTAAGCTTGGTGGTTTTGGACCCACAAAACGATCGAACTTCGGCAACAACCGAATGGTCGTTATGTCGGACGAGAATCGAAATACGACCAAACTTCAGTGCATCCAGGGTTGTCGATTTTATTTATTTATTTATTTATTTATTTATTTAACCACGGGATAAACCCTTTTACAAAAGATAAAGTATAGTCTGTTTGATTTAACGAAAATAATTCATAAATTGTATATTTGGCGGTCGTTTTGTCGATCAAGAACGGCAAAACCAGCAAGCTACGGCGTCCTTAAAAATTGTTTATTTCGACGTCGTTTCATCGGTCGAACACCGCAAAAAAAGGCGAGCTCTAGCCACGATCGGATGGTCGATTTCACGGTCGTGGCGTCGGTCGAAAAACGAGTTCCAGCGACCTCGGAGCGGTCGTTGAAAATTAAAGAACGGTCAGACGATTTCGGACTTGCAGATTCTGTGAATATTAAAGGTCTGAAGTTTAGGTCATTTCCGTAGTCGAAATATCTGCTTTTGAACGGTCGAAAATTTGCACCCCCACGACTATCGTTTGCCTCTCAATGTTGGTCGTGCAACCCGTTAGGGTCGTTGAAAAGTTATTTTATTTTTGGACAGGCAGATAGATAATCAGAAAGAAATTTTTTTTAAACCATTTTTTTGCATTCTAGCACATGCAAAACATGTTTCTAGGCCATAATCACACAGTCCATTCTGGTTTGGATTACAGCTCTTTCTCATAATACCAAACAAAAGTTTCTCCGTAGAGAGAGTCTCGAGCTGCTGGTCTGGAGTGTAAATATGGCCATAACTAAATTGAGGCTATTCTAACACATTTGCTTCACTAAATTGTCGGGCAGTTGTAAAATAATTGGGAAATAATTACGACCATATTCGCAGTCGTGCGACGACGCTTTCTTCAGATAACGGCTTCCTGTAGTATGCACGAATTTCACTGGCATCCAAAGTCTTCAAAAAGTAGTTTGGTTTTTGGATAGGACAGACCTATAGACAGACGGACAGAGAGAAATGATTTTTTTTGCATTCGAGGACATGCAGAACATGTTTCTAGACTACAGTCCAATTTTCTTTGAATTATTATACTTTGTCATAAAACAAGCAAAAGTATCTCTGCTTTTCTTCTTCTTCTTCTTCTTCTTTTTCTTCCGTCCAATTTTATGCCGCTAGGTCAACTACCCGTAGTTTCTCTGTTCTCTGTCTCGAACTGCTGGTCCAGAGTGTTAATATCTCCATTAATTGACCAAGTTTATTCTAATACACGTGGTTCACTAAATTGACAGATGTCAAATTCTTGGAGTAACGATGTAAAACTTGGACAGAAAGCAATGGAAAAAATTCATTTTTTTTTGCATTCTAGGATGTGCAAAACATGTTTCTAGACTATAATTTTACAGTCCAATTTTCTTTGGATTACTATACTTTCTCATAAAACAAGCAAAAGTTTCTCTGCTCTTCTTCTTCTTCTTCTTTTTCTTCCGTCCAGTTTTATGCCGCTAGGTCAACTACCCGTAGTTTCTCTGTTCTCTGTCTCGAACTGCTGGTCCGGAGTGTTAATATCTCCATTAATTGACCAAGTTTATTCTAATAGATTTGATTCACTACATTCTCAGGCAGATGGCAAATTCTTGGAGTAACGACGTAAAACTTGGACAGAAAGCCAAAAAAAAATTATTATTTTTTTGCATTCTAAAACGTGCAAAACATATTTCTAGATCATAATTTTACAGTCTCATTTTCTTTGCAATTACGATACTTTCCCATAATGCCAAGCAAAAGTTTCTCTGTTCTGCTTCTTCTTCTTCCGTCTGGTTTTACGCTGCCAGACCAATTACCAGTAGCTTCTGTATGCAGGGAGTCTCGGGCTGCTGGTCCGGAATGTGAATAATTTTTTTAGTAGGCAGACATTATTCTAACACATTTGCTTCACTATAAATTCTCAGACAGTTGTCAAATTCTTGGAGTAACAATGTAGAACTTGGACAGAAAGAAATGCAAAAATTCATTTTTTTTGCATTCTAAAACGTGCAAAACATATTTCTAGACCATAATTTTACAGTCTCATTTTCTTTGAATTACGATACTTTCCCATAATGCCAAGCAAAAGTTTCTCTGTTCGGCTTCTTCTTCTTCCGTCTGGCAGTCTCGAACTGCTGGTCCGGAGTGTGAATAATTTTTTTAGTAGACCGAGATTATTCTACCACATTTGGTCCGCTACATTTTCAGCCAATTGTTAAATCATCGGAGTAACAATGTAAAACTTGGACCGAACGAAATGGAAAAATAATTATTTTTTTTTGCATTATGGGATGCAAAACATTTTTCTAGACCACAATTTTACAGTCCAATTTTCTTTCGATTACGATGCTTTCTCACAATGCCAAGCAAAAGTTTCCCTGTTCTTCTTCCGTCTGGTTTTATGTCGCTAGACCCAATACCAGTAGTTTCTTTGTACGGGGAGTCTCAATCTGCTAGTCCGGAGTGTGAATATTTTTTTTTAGTAACCCAAGATTATTGTAACACATTTGCTTCACTACAAATTCCCAGACAGTCGTCAAATGATGGAAAGAAATGGAAGAATATTTTTTTTTTTAATTCTGGGATGCAAAACATTTTTCTGGACCACAATTTTACAGTCTAATTTTCTTTCGAATACGATACTGTCTCATAATGCCAAGCAAAAGTTTTTCTGTTCTTCTTCCGTCTGGTTTTATGTCGCTAGGCCTAATACCAGTACATGTAGTTTCTCTGTACAGGGAGTCTCAATCTACTGGTCCGGAGTGTGCATATTTTTTTTAGTAGTCCAAGATTATTCTAACACATTCGCTTCACTACAAATTCCCAGACAGTCGTCAAACGATTGGAGTAACAATGTAAAACTTGTTTCGCCCCATTGTAAATTCCATACTAAGAATAATAATCGTGCGATTTTTAAACCTTGGTTTTTTTCTTTTCAGACATTCCACGAGTGCGGGGGGCAAGTTAAATCGTTCGGCATTCGAATAATGGACTACAGGTGATGAGTGTTCTCTGTTTACACTCATCCGAAATTTTTTGTACGAAGAAAGCGGTAAACACGATTCCTGGTTTAACGGGATCGGAAGAAATTACTCGATCGACGGAGTTGCCAATCGTTACAAAAATATCCACCGACGAGCTGGCTCTACTAGCAAAGCTGGAAGAGGCAAATAGGTGAGTCGATTGCGGGACATTGGCGCTGCTGTAACTTATCGCTTGCCGGACACGTGGCACAACCAATCGCCGTATGTAAAACTAAAACGATACGGCACGGAGCCGATAGGGTTTTCCTTGCGACCGTCGAAGTTAAATATGTACGGAGCTATCTACGGAAAACGCGGACTACGATATCGAGGACGTGTGACTACGTGAGCATAATTCTTCAAAATACACGGGGATATGCTGGAATGTTCGTTCGACGTCGCGACGGCCTGGAAACAGTATTGAGGCGATGTGACACCCCTTATAACACCCCGCCTAACGCGCGCTCGGTCGGTAACGGAAACTGTAAATTATGTTTTTTGCGGATGCTGATTTCCGGTTAAAAATAAATTCTCACATGATTTCCGGTTAAAAGTAAATTCTCACAGGAAGCGGAAATCAATGCCGCTTCATGTAAGAATCTGCCTCCAAAGGTAAATAGTCGGAATACTAAAAAAAAATTACAGTCGTTACCGACATTTCACATCGCCTTAAGGACTGCTAAAAACTACAGTAAAGTAGAAACTGTAAATAATGTTTTTTACGGCTGCTGACTTCCGGTTAAAAGCAAATTCTTACAGGAAACAGCTTCATGTAAGAATCTGCTTCCGAAGGTAAATGATCGGGACAGTAAAAAATAATTAATTACAGTCGTTATTACCGACATTTCACATCGCCTTAAGGACTGTTAAAAACTACAGTAAAACCGCTTAATAGATCGCTTTAATGTCGTCAAAAAAATGGCATAATCTCTTCCCTTTTGTGTTCGGTGATCTCTTGATAGGCTTGCTTTCATTGCTATATAGTGACTACGTGAGCATAATTTTTTTAAATGCACGGGGATACGCTGGAGTATGTGCTTTGCGTCGCAACATTTTGGAAACCGTATTGAGGTGGTGCGACACCCCTTCCTCCCCGTCCAGCCCGCGCTCGGTCGGTAACGGAAACTGTAAATAATGTTTTCATGGGTGCTGACTTCCGGTTAAAAGCAAAGTCTTACAGGAAGCGGATATCAATGAAGCTTTATGTCAGAATCTACTTTGGAGTTTAAATGGTCGGTATCGTTCAAAAAAATTAATTACAGTCGTTATTACCGACGTTTTACATCGCCTTAAGGACTGTTCGCTATAAAACTTTGTTCTATAAAAAAAAAATTTATAGAACAAAAAAGATTTTTTTTCTATAAAAAATAAAATAAAAAATCAACGATTACTTAAAAATCTGAAAAAATTCATACGTATTCAGAAAAATAAACGAATCATTTTCATAAAAAAAAAGTTTTGTTGCCCGGTAATTTGTTAACCAATTAATTTTTTGATGAATTTGTTAACCTTTAGTATACACGATTTTTTAAAGATTTCTACATCATCAAGAAGTACTTGCAATTTTCTCTTATTGTTGTCGAACTTATGCGAAGTCAGCGCGCAGCGAGACTCCCTCCTTAAAGAAGATTCACCGTTTTGTTTCTGAGATAAATTCAATAGACGAAAGACCTCATCTAAGTCCAGCAGCTTGCTTTGCTGCGTTTCTCAATCGCACACTGACTAACGCGGTCAGCGAATCCCCTCTCCTGTTCCCCTCCCGCGATTTCGGCCCAAACATTCTTAATAACTCGCTTCAATGTTTCCTAAAAAAATGTCATGATTCCAGCACTTTTACGTCTGTTTTTACCTCCGGAGAAGCTTTTCTTTCGTTGCCATATTTTTCGAGAAATCGAAATAGTAGTGAGGGAAAGTTTGATGCATTCGAAAGTCTTCACTGCGTGCTGAAAGCTGTCGATATTTCATACATCAAAAATTATGCCGTAACGTAACAGATCTGCGTGTTCGGATAAACGACGAAGTACACATGTGTAACGGACTCTACATAAACAGCCAACCGAACCGTAGGAGTGTTTTAGAGCGTATACCGGATGGTGCACTATTGTTTGACTCGGCAAAGTCCGCGCGGACAAAATCGCGCTGATTTCCGGTACCAAGCCTCCCTTCAACACAGTCTGCAAATAATACCATTTCGTGTCTGTCCTCGGGCTACCGGTTTGGCATTGGATCGAAAGTAAAAGCAATTTTTAAACGTGCATACGACTTCCGTTCGTGGTGGTGGAACTGCTGAGAGATTTAATAGTTTTAATGTATACACCGAGATGTGCCGTTCACTAGGAAAGCCCCACTAAAAAGCATAGGCAACTACATTTTTGCTTCGCTTACGTGAAAAAATGTTTTCGAGATTTTTATGAAAACGTATTCAGAATTGTCCGAAACATTAAAAAATCATATTTAGAAAAAATGTCCAGTTTTGTGTGTGTGTGTGTGTCTGAATCTGAATTGGCCGCCCATTTTGCATAAAAGTCGAACACGACGTTGACGTTGAAAAAAGTTGGAAATTGAAATTCTCATATCGCTTTCTCATAAAAGTTGAAAATTGAAATATTCATATCGCTCTCTCATAATGGTCTTTGATTCGCGAAGCTTCCTTCACGAGGAAGCCAAAAATACAGAAAATGCGTTCTCGTAGCAAACAAGCTTTGTATATAAAAGAACATTATGTGAAAGTGATATGAAAATAAAAATGTTCAACTTTGATAAAGAAGCTATATGAACGTTTCAATTTTTAATTTTATAAGGAAGCGATATGAAAATTTCAATTTTCAACCTTTAAATTTTTTAATTTCAAATTTCAATTTTCAAGTGTTATAAAGAAGCTATATGAAAATTTTAATTTTCACTTTTATAAGGAAACGATATGAAAATTTCAATTTCCAACCTTCAACTTTTCTAATTTCAAATTTCAATTTTCAACCGTTATAAAGAAGCTATATGAAAATTTCAATTTCCAACTGTTTTTGCTTCCTCATAGAGGAAGCTTTGTTTTCTTCCAATTTAACGATATTTGAAGACACAGTGAATTAGATGCGAAATCGTTGCATTTGTCTTGAATTTGTGTTCCTTCAACACAATCCGCAAACAAAGCCTCCTCTATAAGGTAGCAATAAAACCATTTCGTCTCTGTCCTCGGGCTATCGGTGCGGCGTTGTCTCAAAGCTAAAAACAAACCATTTTTCCGTAAATTTCCGTGGTGGTGGAACTGTTCAGAGATTTAATAGTTTAAATGTAAACACCGAGGTAAACCCTCCCACCGAGAAAGGCCCACTAAGGACCGTTGGCAAATACAATTTTTCTGTTTCTAATTTGACGATATTTTCAGGCGCAATGAATTAGATGCGAAATCGTTGAATTCATTGCACAGTAATCACAGCAGAAAGGGATCGGACACATCGCAGGTGTCTTTGGCGTCGGGGGACAGCAACAGCGGTGGCGATGTTGCTGGACCCCGGCGCCACGAATCAACGGACGACGAAGAGGTCAGATGGAAACTCTGGGGCGATGTCGTCGCCGACTGGGAGAATTATTGGAAGAAGAGAAAAGACTTTGTCAAGGACTTGGTTCGACAAGGCATACCACATCACTTCAGGTTCGTTTCTTTTCGGAAATTTGGGTAATCGCTCCAAAAGGCAAATTATTTTTAGCATTGAAAAAAATGTATTGATTGATTCATAATTTATTGACGGATTGCCCCTTTTACAGGTAAAAACGATACAGGGTGTCCCATTTTAATCTTACACCTGATTTATCACGAAAAATACGGCTCCGATCAAAAATTGAGTTCAATGAAAGTTTTAGGGTTCGAAGGGGGACGTTCAAAAAAATTTTTTTTGGACCACAATTCAAAATGGCGGCACTAAGATGGCCTACATGTTTTTTAAAATGGAAACACGACATTTCTTTGTCACTAAAAAATTTGTCGGTTCAAAACTAACAACTTTTGTAGGAACATTTTTTTGATAAAGTCCATAAATTTTAGCGTTACCCAGGATGTACCACGAGGAGGTGCACGCGTGTGTGTGTGTGTGTGCATGTGTGCACGCACACACGCATCACCAAAGCCGCCGTTCATCACCAAAACCACCGTTCTACTCCAAAAATTATGGACTTTATAAAAAAAAATTTCCTACAAAAGTTGTTAGTTTTGATTCGAAAAATTTTTTAGTGACGAAGAAATGTCGTGTTTCCATTAAAAAAACACGTAATCCATCTTAGCACCGCCATTTTTTATTGTGGTAAAAAAAAAAATTGAACGTCCCCCTTCGAACCTTAAAACTTTCATGAAACTCAATTTTTTATCGGAGCCGTATTTTTCGAGATAAATCAGGTGTAAGAATAAAAAGGGGTCACCCTGTATAGTACACTTCAAATTGTATGCAACTTAGTATGTTATCACTGTTTGTTAATTTTTTTTTAACTGAAAAATTACGAATTCCAGAGGTATAGTGTGGCAGCTACTGTGCGGTGCGCATCAGTCGCCAGTTAAGAAGCAGTTCGCCGACTACATAAAAGCGACGTCGGCATGCGAGAGAATAATCAGAAGGGACATAGCCCGAACCTATCCCGAGCACGACTTCTTCAAGGAAAAGGATGGACTGGGCCAAGAGAGTTTGTTCAACGTTATGAAAGCCTACAGTCTCTACGATCGTGAAGTGGGATATTGTCAGGGCTCCGGGTTCATAGTTGGATTACTGCTCATGCAGGTGAGCTATTTCGATCGCTTTCCTATCTGCCAAAAGGTTCCTGATTTACCTTGAAAAGTTTTTTTTTCTGCGACGTGTAAATCACTAACATTTTTTCGCGCATTAAAAAAAAATCCAACTAACCAGTCATCGAAACGAAATCGTCTCAATTGATATATTACATCAAATGGCGGAGGAGGAAGTGCAATTTTTCGGTTTATTTTTTTTCAACCGCTTAAAAAATATTTTCACGTATGAAACAAAATATCCAGCTAATCGACTGCCGAAACATAAATGATAATTTCTTTGATTCAATTGTTATATTGCAAATGCCGGAGGAAGAAGCGTAATTTATGGGCGACTACCGAAAGAAGAATTATAATTTTTCGTTTCAATTCACGTATTGCAGCAAATGTCGGAGGAGGAAGTGTAATTTTCGGTTTCTTTTTTTTTCAACCGCGTAAAACCAACTATAATATTTTCACGTATGAAAAAAAAATCCAGCTAATCGACTACCGAAACATAAATGATAATTTCTTTGTTTCAATTGATGCAAATGCCGGAGGAGAAGGCGTAATTTTTGGTGATTATCGAAAGATGAATATAATTTTTTCGTTTCAATTGACGTATTGCAGCAAATGCCAGAGGAGGAAGCGTTCGCCGTTCTCGTCGCCCTCATGCAGGACTATCGCTTGCGAGACATGTTCAAGCCTAGCATGGCCGAACTGGGAGTGTGCATGTACCAGCTCGAGCATTTAGTTG
The DNA here is from genome assembly GCA_030522665.1 of Ichneumoninae sp. A BG-2022a. Classification (NCBI taxonomy): domain Eukaryota; kingdom Metazoa; phylum Arthropoda; class Insecta; order Hymenoptera; family Ichneumonidae; species Ichneumoninae sp. A BG-2022a. The sequence goes on from JAPYZC010002480.1 coordinate 19,441, forward strand.
CGGACACTCATCACGAGCTGCACGGTCATTTTACTGCCCAAAGTTTCCACACGTCGATGTACGCCTCATCGTGGTTCCTCACTCTGTTCACCACGGCGCTGAGTCTTCCAACTGCTTGTCGGATCTTCGACGTGTTCCTCTCCGAGGGAATGGAAATAATTTTCAAAGTAGCTCTGGCCATGCTCGAATTGGGCAAGGAGGACTTGCTCAGTTTGGACATGGAAGGAATGCTCAAGGTGAGTTTCAACCCATAAGCGCTTTCATTCGTCTTCCATGGTAGACGCAAAAATACGATAAAAATTTTGGTTGGTGGCTCAAAGTTATAAAGTTACTAAATTAAAAAACTTTAAGGAGGGAGTCTCGCTGCGCGCTGACTTCGCATAAGTTCGACAACAATAAGAGAAAATTGCAAGTACTTCTTGATGGTGTAAAAATCTTTAAAAA
>JAPYZC010002481.1:0-16513 GCA_030522665.1 Ichneumoninae sp. A BG-2022a
CCTGAATACTATGTTAGTAGTTAGACTAACTAATCGAGTTAGTTGTGTTCACTATTCGCGTCAACTAACTGTTAATGGTAGATTCAACTAAACCTAGGTTGTTATTGTAACGAAACAGATAGTTATTGTAACCAATTTATACCCAACTAATAAATAGTTAGGTGACCCAACCAAGCATTTTTTTCCGTGTAACAAAGAGTAATTCCGGTCGGTTTTAGGATTAAACTCAAGCCAGGCATTGGTAATTGTCAAAAAGGCATATTCAGCGCTGAACACGAAATCGATACCAGTTGTTGGTTTAATCCTTTGAAGCACACATTTTTTTTGTTCTTAACAAAGAGTAATTCCAGTAGTTTTATAGGGTTAAACTCAAGCCAGGCATTGGTAATTGTCGGAAAGGCATTTTCAGCACTGAACACGTAACCGATTCCAATTGTTGGTTTAACCTTTTGAAGCACACATTTTTTTATTCTTACCAAAGAGTAATTCCGGTCGTTTTTTAGGGTTAAACTCAAGCCAGGCATTGGTAATTGTCGGAAAGGCATTTTCAGCACTGAACAAGTAATCGATTCCAATTGTTGGTTTAACCCTTTGAAGCACACATTTTTTTGTTCTTACCAAAGAGTAATTCCGGTCGTTTTTTAGGGTTAAACTCAAGCCAGGCAATGGTAATGGCTGAAATAAGCCTACCATTTTCCGTTTCCGGCTCGATTAAAATTGCTCACTCAATTAACCACCGAATTCATGCGAAAAAATAAATCGCACGGTCTCGTTCTGTATTTTAGTTTTTATTCGCCGGTGGATGTTACAACCCCTCGGTGCGATACCCCCTTCAGCATCATGCGAATCATCATAATAAATTCATGAACGGTTTTGCGCCAATGTGTGCCCAAAGTCGTCCGAAATTCCTCCGAGAATGACTCACAGAAGGCGAGTGCAGCACTGACAGAGTGGATCTCTTGGCGCTCACTGTACCCTCTGTGAGAGTCAAGTGAATCTTTTGTTTTCCCACGTACAATTGGGCGGCTCTTCCGTTTTATTTGACGTTTCTCTTGGGCGCCACCAAGCTGCTCGGAAGTATGGACCATGTTCGTCCGGATGCGCAGAACGCCGAATGGAAACGAAATAAATTCTTCGACTCGTCCCCGGCCCGTTCACCCCTTTTTTCCATACCTTCCCATCTCGTCCCCTCATCCAGCGAGCATCGGTTCTTCAAACCTCCCTTTCCTTTTTCCTTGGGGCTCTCTCGAAAGTCCTATGAATCCGAGGATGCGCATTATGAAACGAATTCACTTCATACTTTATTTCGCGTAATACCAATTAGTCAATTACCTACAATTAGTTTCTACCCCGAAACTCTTTTGGTTTCAACCCATTCTCTCGTCTACCTCCGTGCTCGATGGTATTTTTATTTTTATTTTTTTATTTTTTTTATTACAAATTCAAAGGGCCGTAAGCATTGACAGCGAGCTCGCTAGCGTAAAAAAATCACGAGCCCCGACGTGTACACAGAGCTGGGAATTGAGTGCACAGTGACATCCCGAATATACCTTGTTATTCGCGAAGCTTTTAAAAAAATTAATATTTTTTTCATCCATCTATCTATATTGTCACGGGTTTTTTCATCATAAAAATCAACCGACGCATGCTGTTTACACAGAGTTCGCGGAGCGTCGTACATATGGAAGCTCACGTGTCCTGGGCTAATAACGAAAAATACAAATAATGAAAAATATAAAAAAATAAATACACAAAATAAATACAATAACATAATTGACGAGAAGTAAATGAAATGTGTCATCGATAGAAACATTTTAAAAAATGTATAATCGCGCCTGTTCACTGAAAATACAAAAAGTTGAAACATAAACCCCAATGTCGCTATTCGCTGGCGAGTCGATCGGGCAAAGAATACACTAAATTATAAATCCACCTTGCTGATTTCCGCCCACGTAAATTAATACACTGAAAAAAAATTCGATTGCGGGCTGCCAAAGAAAAAAATGTTTGGTTCAATTCTATTTTCAATTCTTACAATTCCATACGATATTGAAACAATGACGGCAAAACTGGCAAGGTGATATGTTATCGTTTCAATTCGGTATAAAATTAAACGAATTGAAAGTAGAATTGAAACAACATTTTTTGTTCATTGGCAGCCCGCAAGCAAATTTTACTTGAATCAATGATATTTTTTTATAATAGCGCGTGCTCATCGAACGTACAAAACGTTGAAGCATAAACGTCAATATCTCTATTCGCTGGCGATTCGATCGAGCAAAAAATCCACCAAACTACGAATTCATGTTGCTGATTTCCTTTTCATCGACGAAAATGAGAGTAATGAAGAGAAATCTTTTTCATCGTCGCTACTGTGTGTTCCCACCGTGCGCTGTTGCTTCACGGCATTAATCACGATTGTTCGCCCTTTAATCAATATTTCAGTAGTTCTCGCGATCCGTCGTTCGGTTCCGCACGGATTGTTGCACAACGCAGCCATTCGCTAACGAGGAATCGATGAATCGACGACCGCGTTACCGCCGCTAATATTGCCCGTGCGGCACGTCGTTTACAGTATCCGCGGTATGTACGGTACCGTAGAACCGCGCACTAGTAGTGTTATAGCCGGCCAGCCGAATAGAGCCACGGCAAATAGGTAGCTGCTCCTACTTGCCGGAATAGCTGCGAGATTAACGCCGTGATTGCGGCGAAAATGCTGGTTAACCCTTGGCACGTTCCTCTGCTCCTTACTTACACGTCGTTCCTACGTATACGTAAAGCGAAACCTTATCGTTATCGCGTGCCGGTGAAACATTCGAAATGAGACTTGTGTACAAGGTACATTGTTACGCGTGTAACAATCGATATAATTAACGGTTATTTAAAGTATCATCAATTGCTGTGGTTATTCAAACCCGAGACCTCCTGATATTTCGCTTTAAAGACCACTACACTCGCCGCTAGATTTAAATGGTCGGTATGTGACATTCATATGTTCTCGCGTAGCAGAAAATGTATAAGGATAAAATTGTGAAAATGGCCCGCGATGGCGCGGGTCGTAGGTAATTGATTTATGTCTTACTCGGGGTGGGCCACATTCGCCACCCCGTGAATTAGCCGTATATTCAGGGTAGGCTAAACACCCGACACTGTTCAAAAAATTGTAAATGTAATGTACAATTTTGTTATAAAAAATTAATGGACTTTTAGAGAGAAATTTTTTAAAAATATTAAATGTAAAGTATTTCTAAAGTTTTAAATATACTGTACATTAATATTTCATCACAATTGTACATGATATTTAATATATCAGTTTATGTATAAAAACTTTGGGCACCGGTTCATTAAATTTCGAACGAATTTTTTTTACAGTGTATTCGAGAAGCGGTAGAAGTACATATGTTGATAAATATAATTTTTATGGGTGCAACATACGTTTGATTAATTATTCATTTTTAAATGAGATCTTTGCATTTCATAAAAAAAATATTGTAAATATATAAACTATAAATAGTATATTATATAAATATATAAATAGTTACATTTTTTGTTAATTGGTGATTGGTATTACTAGAGTGTAATGGATAATACCGGTCGGATCGACTTTTTTCAATCCTTAATAACAGTCAGATGTAAATAATTCTATAACGCGAGACCTCAGTATTTGGTACTCGACATTCCAAAGCTTGTATCTATTGAAGTTTTTTATCGAAACTTCACTCTGCATTTAAAATATTTAGATTCTCGAAACTTAGGTCACAGATACAAGATCGCTCAACCTGCCCGCTGAATTTTTGTTCAAGTACGTATGACAGACCGTGCAATAAAACAAAACTAAAACATCGGTCCGTCATTTTTCACGTTGTCCCTTCGTCGAGCTTCAACTTTCTCTTTTTGTTCCTCCGCCTCTCGCCACTGCTCTCTCGCTTCCGGCAATTTCCGTTTCCGTTCTAACGTTTCCGGAGTACCTTCTGCTTTTTATAGTTTTACCATACTGTCTGCGGTACATGCTGTGCATGTGCGAGACCGAACGAAAGTGGTGAACAGACGGGCCGAGAGCAAAACGGCTAAAACGTCGAGCCAGAATCGTCAACGGCCAGTTTCAATGGGCGCGCGAACGACACATCGAAATAGCGGGCGACCAGCTCTGGCAGTTCGGCAAACGCAGTCTAACGGCATCCGATCACGGCGGTACACCGCACTAATTACGCGCCCGCCCACGCCCCGGCTTACCGGAAGAATAAAAGTCGAGAGTCCGCGAACTTCTATCGCGTATACGTGTGTACGTGAAAGAGGGGAATTCGAGGCCTCGCACGGCATTGCGCATGATCCCGAGAGCCGACGTCGTTTATGTGTGCACTCGTCGTTACGTGGCTATCCGATCGCGTTGAACCTTCCACGCGCAGCTCGGGGTGGTTCGCACCCACGTGGCGCAACACCGTGCTGTCAGTCGCGTCCGGCGAGCCACTCGCGTAACGCGCACCCCGAGGCTCCTCTCGATCTCGTTAAATTTCATCTTTCGAAATATCTCAATCAAGTTTTCACGATTATTAACAAAAGAGACGTTGGAAATATATTTTTTCACGCCTCACGAATAGTTTCATTATATTTTATCGTCAGTGAATTTTTTCTTCGGTTCTAATTTCGGGTTTTTTTTTTACCGTTTATGTTAATTTTTTGTTGGGAATGCAGTTTTTGTGAAATCATCGGTTTGATCGACTCTCCTTGCTGTTTCCGGCTGACTGGTGAGTCTCGCAGTTATCGTAGAAATTTGTATCTCAGTCCCGAAAGAATACGAACTGAGTTCAGATTTTATTCGCGATTTTATACTGCACTGTGCACACTGCAATGACTTAAATTTAGATTGGTTGGATTTTATTGCGGTCGGTGCAAGGAGTGCCTTTGATTAAGTCGCGAGCCCGTGCAATGCCTTCATTGCCCTGTCGGCCCTCAGAGTGTTCTCCTCAATGAATTTGACGCGAACGACTGGCAATAAACTTTCGGTCATTAAGTTCGAAGTTTTTTTTTTCTTTTTCTTTTTTTTTCCTCTCTCATCGAGGCCGCTCGCGCGGTGTTTCGCCGTCTCGGGATTAAAGCTCTCTCGACCGGCTTCATCAATATACATACGTCTTGCAGAGTTTTCGCTTTTCAGCTTCGTAAACTTGCCGCGTCTTTACTACCGCTCACTCACGGCTCCGGCGAGAGTGAATTAAAAGTGTATCGACCCCCGTTTCGTCGTCTTTCAATCGCGAAACCTACTCACATCGTATTAAATTAACTCGAAGCCAACGGGGTGCCGATACTCCGGATAATGAATTCATCGATTTCCCATCACACATTCGTCGGGAAATTCGAAAAAAAAGTCGGCTTGCATTAGGCAGATTGCCGAAATTCGCTTAGTCAATGTCGTTCTTTGAGAGTGACACAGGTTAATTAGATAAGCTGGGCGAATTTTATTACTATCTTTTTCATGAAAAATCCAAAATTGGTCTATGTACACGGTGAAAAAGATTAACAACAATTCTGTGCTCTGCACGAATAAATACTGTGTGTTTCAGTAATTTTCATATTTTATGCAATGTCGAAGCAGCGGACATGCCTGCGTGGTGTGGATGTGTGAATATTACGGGAACGAAAAATGTTCTTGTCATTTTCTTCATTTCCTCGTGCATACTTGGAAGTATATTGAATAATTCCGTCGCTTCACCAGTAACTGTTTCGGTCAGTTCGGTCCTTTTACAATAACCCGGGTTAATTACATAATCTGAGTGATTTTTGTTTTTATTGTTATTTTTCTTTTTATGAAAAATCAAAAATTGATCAATGTACACGGAAAAAAAATTAACAACAATTATGTGCTCCGCATGAAAAAATACTGTGTGTTCCAGCAATTTTTACATTTCATAAAATACTAAAACGGCGAGAATGTCTGCGGTGTGTGGATATGTGAATATCACCGCAACGATAAATGTTCTCCTAAAATAGTTTAATCCTTCGTGCACACTCGGAAGTATTTTCTCTTGTAAAATTCCATCGCCTCTCCGGTAATTTTTTCTGTCACAACGGAAAAATTAGAAATTTCTGTTATTGCGTTACTCGCCGCATAATTCATGGGAATTTCTGTAATCATTGTTAATTTTTACATTCCGTATACTTTCTCATAGCCCGCAATCCTCCCGTCGTCGTTCGAAGAATTATAATGAGAGATCTAAAAATATACATTTGAATCCGGGTGCAAAAAAAAAAATCGAAACAAATTTTGCGGTGAGAAATCGCACGCGACTGCGGTCACGTGCGATTTCTCACCGTAAAATTGTCGCCAAAGGAATGTCGCGTCGTACTTTATCGCGTCGTGGACTGGGGAGCGACCAAGCGCACCCATTTGCCACCGGTGCAATCGCTTTGCTGAATCGCCGTGATAAATTCCGTGGGATGAGCGTACACAGGCATATCCCATTAGGCATGGCCCGCGCCGGAGCAAGCAACAGCATTACCGGAAGCAGGGTACAGCGCCTGCACGGCTCGTGTCCGCGACGTTTTCGTGTAATATGTCAAAAGACTTTAGCCGGGTCATCGATCAATTAGCGCGGGGAACGCGGGCCCGTACGGCAATCCGTGCAATCGCGTTTTATTATCCACCACCCGAAAGCGCTTCGTTTCGCTGATCCGTCTTGATGGGGTCGACACTGTCTGATCCCGAATGCAAAATATCCGTCGTATCTACTGAATACTAAATTCTTCCGTTCCAGCTTCCTCCCCGTTTCGAACTGCCGGGGCGCCGAACACTTCGTCCGAGCTTTCGTCTCAATATTCCAGGAATTCCGGCATGTATTAATATTGACACGAATCACGGGATTCCGTGTAGACGTAGGGCAATGCCGGCGATAGCTGCACTCGAGTACTCCTCTTCACTGGATAGCGGAGGAATTCATTTTATTAAGCTCATCCATCTTCGAGGGGAAAACGTCTCAAGCTTCTCGCGACTTCTCTAGACGATCCTGTTCGATACAAGTGCCACTGAGGTATAACCACGTTGAAAATAATTTAAATACCTTCGCTTGAATAATCGATTGGGGGGACTCTCCGCACAGTCGCAAGCAATTATAGGCACGACGATTTTGCACGGCGACAGATACAAATCACTGAACGAGAGTGGTACGAATTAACACTTGCCGATTATACACTTTTCCATCCGGTTTTATCCGATGAAAGGTCCCTTTCATCGGATATAACCAAACGTATACGGTAAAGAAAGGTTCTCTTAAAAGTCGAAATTCATTTAATTATTGTTGCGGTAACTATATAATTTTTTTTTCAAAAAGTTGCCGATTGTCAAAACGTAAGATTTAATTAAATCTTACGTTTTAGCAATCGGCAACTTTTTGAAAACAAATTACGTAGTATACGCAACCATAATGACGGTGCACCATAAAAAGTAATTCCCAAGGGGAATGACTACATTTTATGGTTACGACAATGACAAACAATCATGGTCGCAACCATAATTATCGTTTAATCGATTAAATATATACTGACAGAAACTGTCTATCTAGACGTTTCCCCTGACAACTCTTCGTAGGAAATAATATCCTTTTTCTCAATGTTCGATGATTCCGGTTTATTTTCAAAATCCGATATTTTTGTTATTCGTCGGTACACTAAGAAAAAAAAATTTGTTAGATTAACCAAAAGTCGCGGTGACATACGTTCAAAGCTGTTATTTGTTTGCTACAAACAAAGCATTATTTTGTTAAATGATTATTTGCTCCAATTTATTCAAAATTTGTTGATTAAAATAACCACATTTGTTGTACCAATAAAATATACATCTTTGAGCGTATGTCACCGCACATTTGCTTAATTCAACCAGTTCTTGTTCTCAGTGTAAGGAAATCAGTGTGAAGATATTGGAAACGTCATGTGTCGTCACTGTATCTTCCGCAATACGGACAAAAAAGAAAAGCTTGTTCGGGTAATATCGCGATTAATGGCTTCTGGAATCCGACAGCAGAGCGAAAAGAGAAGAAAGGTACAATGATGGCAGGATTCGAGAGAAATAGCCGATATTTCCGCTAAGGCATGCGGCTTTTCATCCTTCATATTCCCGATGAAACGATAAGAGCAAAAGTCCGTCGGCCGGTCCCGTCGGTGTGTGACTGCAAAGGCATACCTAGAGGGACCCCTGCGTAGAGTTCCGCGCAGGGGTGCGATAGAGTAACAACGCACAGTGTATATCCAACCCCGTACGCTCGGGGGTACGAGTTCCGTTCAGCCTTTACTATAAACAAACGCTTCGAGTATGCGAAATCAAGCGTGATACAGGGGGGTGGCGGGTACGGGCTTTTGCTTCCCGTCGGTCTGTTTTTGATACGTCGTCATCTGCGCTTGACGTTTTCGATAAACAGCGCCGGTAGTAGCAACCTTTTTCTCCTTTATCGTACGGCTCTCCATTCCTCGTACGCTGTTAGTTATCTCGCTTCTTTTTTCCTTTTACCTTTGTCACAACCCCCCCCCCCCCTCCCCGGAAATCGGGCGCTACCTGGTACTACCCTTAGCGTTGAGAATATACACATATGTATGTACTGCAAAAACTCTGTATGCGTTGTTGGCATAGGTATTTTACCTCGTACATTGTTTCCCCACCGACCAATAGAAAACAAAAATAATTGAGAGGGTTGTTGGGATTTAACAAGGCATATGCCACGTATCGACTGACCATTCGACGATTGTATTTCTCGTGTACAGAAAAATCGAATGTTCAGAAATGAATGGACTAATTTGCCCATGGGCCATTTTGAGAGTTCGACCGTCGTGACGGAGGACGGTTGAATATTCGCTCAGAGAGTAATAACAGTCACGATGGGGTGTTATGCTTTTTTTTCATTTTCAAATGTTTTCAATTGCTCGAGAAATTGTCTTTATGACTGTTTTTCGTTAGTAATTGAATTTCGTGGAATATGACCAATTACCATCGGGTTGCTCATTGCCGAGCGTGGCCGGCGAACACGTCTGTCGGCGTACGGGCATTATCTACGGGTACCCGTCGGATGTTGCACAAAAATTGTGTCGCATTCGACGGAGATAGATTGTACGAATTGAACCCTCGACGTCTCATCAATACCACGGGTTATAACGTTATGATCCATACGATAAAACAACAATGTTTTACTGGGTCCTTTGAAGTTTCGTGGGATTGGTTATTTTATTGTGCCAATATTCCTAGATTTTTCAGAAATTTTTATACATAAGAACGATATAAAATATAGAATGCTGACATTTTTTATATTCAGTCCTTGTTATACGCGACATTATTTTTTGAGGCGAATAAAAGAACATATGGCCAAGTGGGGGAAGCCACGCGTATCGGTGAGTCGGCAATTTTATTTCTCACTTGCGGAAGTCGACAGGTGATTAAAAAATCGAACGTATAAGTACACAGTAAAAATAATTTCGATGAATAAGTCACTTATATGAATATACAAACCTGTCTTTTTATTTCCCGTGATAATTTTAGTTTGTACTTTTGTTACTAGCGCTGGACAATTAACAAATAAAACTGTGTACTTACTGTGTACTTTATATAAATTAGTGTACAGAGTGCACTAGAATTGAAATCAATATTTGGTTTTTATCAAAAATGTGAACATTTTTTTTGTAATAAAAAATGCCAATATTTTTAATAATTGTACTTCAACTGGAATAGATCATTTTTGTGCACATCGAAATTTCATGACGGTTCTTCATATAGTTTGAAGTTTACATGTGCATAGAACAAAACGTTACACGTGTTCTCCTATGCCGGGACGATAGAATTGACGTTTCTTTTGTTCAACAAATTCCAATAAATAAAAAACTACAAAAAAATATTATTTTGCCCACCGCGGTAAAAACTTCCTTCAATAAAATTTTTCGCAGTATCCATTGTTCGATATCGGAATTGTTATAAAGCATCGACGTTGGTCGAATCCACCGCGGTGTGGCGAATTGTACCGACCTTTGTGCGAATTCTAGTACCGTGTCTATGCGTGAGCAGAATTGGTTTTGTGCAGGAACTGGTGTTTGCCGATGGTCGAAATTTTTATTTTAATCGTTATTATTCGTTCACCTCGGGCTGAATGGCCGACGGGAGGGATCGAACAAACGGGCGGATCGAGGGCGAATGGAGCGGATATCATCATTGTCCGTTCAATGCCGATTTGGCAAAGTTTTGTTTGCCCGCCGTATTAACCAACAAGTTAATTGACGCCCCAATCCAAATATCATTATAAACGAGAGTTCAGCGAGAGGTTCCGTTTCTGCACTCCGGGCTTTTATCGACTTTGTATCATACTCACCATACCAATACGCCCCCCACCCCTCGTTCTCTTCCTCGCGGCTTTCATCGCTCGTCCCCGTGCAAACATTACCCCTTTACAGATCCAATTATTGGCGAGCTAGAGAGCGAGTCAGCAAGCCTTCCACCACCATCGTTACTCGTTATTTATTAGTAGAATTCTTGTTTTTTCATTTATTTTTTTTTGTCTCTTTCGGCAGGCTCTCGATAACGCCCAGATAGACAGATACGGGAATGCTATTTAATTTTTTTTTTTGTAATCACTACTAATGCTTCTGTGGACCAATTATTTTTAACCAAATTGGATCGACTGGTCACGTTACCACCCAACGGCTTTGTCGAGTGAACATTTTTTTTACGGCGGAGCCCTCATTTTTTACAGAAAAAAAAGAAAAAGAAGAAAATCTGCTATTTTTACCGAGTGTAACGAGGTTCTCGTTCGGCGATCGAAAAATATTTTAACAAGGGAGATGAGAGTGAAATACAATATTCTAGAGATAAAGGAGTGCGTGAAAAGAAAAGCGCGTACAAATCCATTGCAATTAAAATCGGGCGTTTGCGGTATCGCCATTGCTCCATTCGAATGGTAATTAACTCGATAATAATTATTCGATAACGCAGATGCATAATTTGAATATTTTCTCTCAAATGCGAGCATACTGTTGTGTCTCTCGCCGACGTCGCGGACGCGAGGGTTACCAATAATTATTCCGAATCTCAAATGTGGAATCGTTAATCGCGTATCCGGTTATGTTGATCCCGATACTTCCGGAGCGCAATGATTTCCCGAATTTGCCGTAGTCCAATAATAAACGGCACGACCGTCGTTATTTGTTCAAATAAAATGATGCACGAATTTTGCATTAATTGCGCCGGACGTCGTCAATGCTCATCGATACGCGTATAACAATCGTACAGGACCTATTCGTGAATGTAATTCGAATCTGCACTGATGTTTATCATAGGGTTGTACAGTTGAGTGGTCTTAGCCGGCTAATGGACATTATTGTTTAGCCGGCTAAGCCGTCTTAGCCGGCTAAGATGGTGTGGCTGGTTAAAAATTAGCCACGGCTTAGCCGGCAAAGGTCGTTTGGCCGGCTAAAAATTTAGCCGCAGTTTAGCCAGCTTATTTATTAATTTCTGTACTATTATTTGCTTAGATTCGACTACCTTTAAGATGTTCTAATTATGTCTCTCAATACGTCTCTATTCTGGTATAAGAAAGTTATAATGTTCTCAGTAGTAAATGTATTTATTGACAATATGTTACACGGTGTGGATGCTGGTACATACTGACGATTATTTACACTTCATAATGCTATTTCTATTGCCAATAGGCCATCGACCTAAGTCCTTCAGCCCAATGTTCTCATTTGCCGTGAAATAATAACAGTACAAAAATGAGTAAATAAAACAGGTAATGTGTTATAGATAAATGTCTCATTCATTTCATCAGTGTCCTTGTAATTCACAATAAAAATGAATAGCCGGCTAAACCGCGGCTAATTTTTAGCCGGTCAAACCATAATTGCCGGCTAAGACGGCTTAGCCAGCCAAACTATAATTAGCCATAAGATTTTTTAGCCAGCCAAGACGGCTCAACTGTTACAGCTCTAGTTTATCACTGCTCAACATAACTCCGCAAAACCATGGAAACCTTGCGATTCCATGCGATTTCCCGATGTGTCGGTAGGTTCGAGAGCGCATGAGCATTAACGTCCACCGAATTATCCAGCGCGCCCAGGCCCTCGTTCACTCGCTCGCGGACTTAGCTAATCACCTCTACAGCATTTAAGCATTTCCCGACGCTGGGCGAGTACTCAGCGCCTCGTTGGTGTTACATCGGAGCCCCTCTACACGCGGGAGTGAAAATTTCACAATTTCCGTCGTTAGTTACTTACTCCCAGACGGCTAACAACGGGCCGGCCCGCACTAATTCTGGTTACGTGGCAGAAACTATCTAATCGGAAACTCGTTGCACTTTCCAGCACATAGTTAATTTACAGTCTCTATCTCTCCCTCTATATCTCCCTCCAGACCTCTCTCGCTAACAGCGTCGAAACTTGCCGCCCGCTACCATCGCGGCATCTACTTCGCGTACGTATAAAATAGAAATTCTCGCGATAATCGGGAATAGCTGGGTTCCATTGTTTCATGAAGTATACTCGGAAGAGGGCCGAGAGTTAGCTCGAGGTAACAGGTAAACGAGCCAGTTTCCAAACTCCTGAGAGCGGAGACTCGGTACGAGCTTTAATTTTTTTAATATGCCGCTAAATTAACCATTTTCACGGAGAAAACTACGTATTAACCAATTTGTAACGGGATATAATTTTCAAATTATATCCCCGCCGGGCGACGGTCGAGAGACGCCTCCGGCCGTGTCACAAACGTTTTTCATGTGCACCTGCCAAGTGCGTTTCTGACACGATCGGGAACGTCTCCCGACTGTAGTGAGTGAATGAATAATAATTATAACTCCTATCAATTGTAAATAAAAACTATTATTATTATTATAGTTATTATAATAGCAGCAAATATCGATGGACAAAAATTGATAGAGCTTCCGTGAAAATTCAAATTTTATCCTTAATTATTTCAATCTTTTTGTTAAGTCGTTGTTTTTCTGTTTTTGTAATTTTTTTTTGATTATTCAGTAATTTTTTCGCCGTCTGGAGTTTTTTCCCTTACAATAAGGGGGTTCATTACACTGAGAAAAACTTACATAGTAAATAGTTCCCAGGGGGAACGTCTACGTTTTACAGTTACGACAATAACCAAAAATTGTAGTTGCAACTATAATCATAGTTTAATCAATTCAGTTTATACTATCCGAAACGATCTATATAGACGTCCCCCCTGGGAACTATTCGTTATAGTAGGAAATACCATCCTTTTTCTCAGTGTATGTTAAAATATATATTTATAAAATCACAAATTTATCCAGGAACGACTCATATGAAGTTGATGTACATTTTTTAATACTCAAACGCTGCCAGATGAGTGGTCGAGTGTAGCTCACGGTTGTGAAAATTGTGTGCTTATTCCCCAAGCAATATAAAATCGTGTTATATATCGAACGTCTGTTACCACAGAGGGTTTACTGACGAGCCTGCGAGCACGGCGTCGACCTCGCGACACTTTATATCTTTCCAATCAACGGTTGCTCACGACCCCTCTCGACCTGGATATAAGTCACTCGCGTTCTTCGATCTTCAGAGGCTTTTCCGATATTTTTCATCGTGTACAAGACGTAGTCGCTGTGACTCGACTGACTTCTATCGGCGGAGGATGAAATTAAGATGGGCGGAAGTGGTACGGGGCTCGTAGTCAGCCCACGAGGGTGGTTTTCATCCTTCACTTCGCTTTTATGTTCCAGTCTCTCGCCGGTCACCGGAGACCGGATATTTATTTCCTTTTATCATCGTTCCCCGCGATACTGCAACTTGTGACGACATATTAAAGTTTATGATTTTCCTCTAAAAACCATTTCGATAAAGAGAAATGCAACATATGCCCGGTTCAACTAATTTTTGATAATTAAAAATCCGTGATAATTAAAAAAATCCCTCATGCCCTATTGAGCTCATATTGAGCTATTTATTGAACTGAAGGCGAACGAGGATTTAAATTGTGTTCAACATGTTCAAATGTTTGGATTGCGTGCACAATTTTGTGAGCTGTATTCGAATTTTTGCATTACGTGCACAATTGCATGTGTGGTATTCAAATTTTTTGAATGCGTTCACAATTGTGTGTGTTGTGATCAAATGTTTGGATTGCGTGCACAAAAATCCGTATTCCTGGCTCAATGCAGAAACGTATATTTTCTAGGCTCGTAGAAATCAGAAACATTTGTTTTATTTTAGATGCGCGATATGGGCAAAATTTGTCTAAATGATTCCACTATGAATTCGAACAAGTCACCAACCTTGCCCATAAAAAACAAAACTCATTGAAGTTTCTCCGCAGAACACGATTGGCTTACAAAATGTTTACCCCCGTCTGAAGGTCTTCCGGCCCTGCAATCCCTCAACCGTCACTCCGGCTATGCCTTATCAGTCCAGACTGGCTGTATCCCGAGCAGATTCTCCTGGCGGAATGAAATTAAGACGGGGTACAGACCTGGCAGCATCCGCCGTGTTCTGGTTCACCATCAGTGTGCGCTTTCAGGGAGACGGTATTTATTTGTGGTGATCCCGTGCGGGTGTCCGGCCGCGAGGGTAGGCAATCAAATCTGGCCCCGGGCTACGGAAGAGAATGAGAGTAGTATAGGCTAGAGGCAGGGACATATTCCTCGGTCCTCGCCCTCCCTGCCCCTTTCTCATCCCCCGGGCAACTTCGAGCCGGCAACGAGAAACGTACTCGTCGATCACTCACTCAATCATTCCCTATACTCGTCCCTCTATTGTCCTCTTCCACCTCCATCGGCAATATTCTTCTCCCATCCGAGGACGAAGCTTTACGGAAAAAAATTCCTTCCCTTTTCCCTCTCGCCTCTTTTTTTTATTTCACCTTGTCTCTTACACACCCCTGTTACACCCGAGAGGGAAAAGGGACACTTCCTTCACGGTGTCTTTCCCTATTCCGGGCCCGCCTCGCGCTTTATTTTTACTCAACAACCTCCGGGGTTGGTTTCCCTCGTAAAAAGGTCCCGTGCTTGATTAACAGCGGCCCCACTGCGTTTTATTCCATGTGGTATTTTGCGCAGCAAGAACCTGCGGAATGGGAGAAGAGGACTCCGGCTATATATCCAGAGAACGCCACAGAGGAAAAGGGTCTCGAAAGATTCGGTGTGGTCTCTGACACTGTTCCGACGTGGATCACACTGCTGTAGGGTTTGCGTCAACCTAGATTGCCAAATATAGCCGGTCGAGAAACCTGCGAGATGTGTCACCCTCGTCCTCTTTTTCCACCCGAGGCCTCGGCCAATTTCTCCCTTCGTCTACGACTTCCACCGATTCTGAGGGGCTCTCACCTCTTCCCGATCGATTCTCGATCCACTCGAAGCAGGGTCGCTTCGATTGCTCTCGATATTTATGACCTCGTTTCGTCTGGCCTACTGCGCGCCCGGCTCTTTGGCACCCGCACGCTAATTAAAAGCTATGGTGGACGGGTCTCGTGATTGGAAACGGAATTAGCTCGTCAAGGTACTCTGTCTCTATTATCGTTGGGGTATACGATCGTGTCATCGGTTTGCAATAATGTTAACGTGTACGAGTGACGAATTTCAATGGCATGGTAAAAGCTACCACTGATTATGGACGCGTCTTGAGCGCTGCAAACTCACGGTCCTGACAAGTCTACAAGACTCAAATGGCCGTATGATAATTACACTTCCCAATTTCTTGATTTCATTTCCACAGCATGATATATAGACATTTTATAAAGAGGTTACTCATTGGATAGTGAATGAACCTTCCATTTGGTGGTCCATTTCCAGATTGTGAATGGACTTGGTTAAGACAATGTCGGTAATAAAAGCTGGAATCGATTTTCTTCAAGGATAGGGCATTTTTCGAGTTAGACCAAATTGTTGGCATCTGATGCTAACGTTAAAAAACGTTGCGAATTTCCGTTGGCCACAGAATCAGGACCTTGACAGAAAACCTTGACAAAAAAATGGATAACAGTCGTTGTTACCGACCGAGTGTGCTTGACATGCTCTTAACGATAGAAATACGAGTTTGTTCCTACAATCGCCGCGATTGTTTACATGGTTTTGCTGAGTATGCAGTAACCACCCAGATAGCATTTTTCCAACAACCCGCCAGCAAATAGGCAGCATATGTCCGCACGGGATGGCGGCAAAATTGCGGCATGTGCATCCGCATTTGCCTATGGTTTTGTCAGCATTCAATGCAAAAAATTTTTAAAAGCATATTGTTGGCAAGTTGTTAGCAAGGCTTGCTGGTGCTTTGCGTCTCACTACACCGAAAAAAAGGTTTGGCAATATCAAACTAAGCTGCGGTTGCGAGTGGCGAAAAAAATATTTGGTTGATTGAACAAAATTTTTGTTAAATCCAAATAACTATTTGTTAAAGCAACTAAACATTCGATTAAACTACTAAATATTCGTTCAATCAACTAAATATTCGTTCAATCAACTAAATATTTCTTTCAATCGACCAAATATTTCTTTCGCCACCCGCAACCGCAGCTTAGTTTGATATTACCAAACCT
>JAPYZC010002482.1:0-14500 GCA_030522665.1 Ichneumoninae sp. A BG-2022a
TCTATTTCTCTATTTCTCTATTTCTCTATTTCTCTATTTCTCTATTTCTCTATTTCTCTATTTCTCTATTTCTCTATTTCTCTATTTCTCTATTTCTCTGTTTCTCTATTTCTCTATTTCTCTATTTCTCTATTTCTCTATTTCTCTATTTCTCTATTTCTCTATTTCTCGATTTCTCTATTTCCCTATTTCTCTATTCCTCTATTTCTTTATTTCTCTATTTATCCATTTCCGCATTTCCGAATTTCCCTCCATTAAAATATCTTCTCCACATAGAATCACTACTGAGACGCTCAGTAAAAAAAAATATTGAATTACACTTTTTAAATTCCGTACAAATTTTTATACAGCGAAGGTATCCAGAATCGTGTGACAGAAGAATCGTCAGAAAACGTCCGAAAAATCTCACCCAATTTTATAACGGTTTCTTTTCGTCAAATAAGCTAAATAAATGCATGTAGCTTCTCTACATTTCCTATAACTATCCTACCGGCTTAGAAACAATCTTACCCCCGATCGCAATCTCCGTCATAATACAACATGCAGAATATGAAAATAAAAGCCACCGGTATTGATAAAAAGCATACAAAGGCTGCTGATTGGTATTACAAAAAACGTATTAACAATGGACGGAGTTTCGACCCGAGAGTTTCGTCGAATTCACAAAGTCATTATTCTCATTCGAAAAAAATATCTGGAATAAACATGATTGCAGCGAAGTCAAGGGAGAAACCTCCCGAGAGCCTTGCTGTATTCAAGGGTGAATTCTAACGGATTTTTTTATACCCCCGCAAAGCGAATCTGTATCGAGAAAATTCGGTGGACGGAATGGACCGGTAACAGTATCGTGGAGGAATTCATTCGAGAAAAAAAAAATCCCTGAGAGCTCTCTCCTCGCCCTTGGGAGACGAGAAGTTTTTTCACCCTCCGGCACACTACGACAACGCATTCGGAGCGACGCGTTCGCGATTCTCTCACCCTCTCGATGCGACTCTCACGTATTATTATCGGCCACGTTTTTTTTTTTCGTGTCACTGCCAGCCGAAACTTCGGAAATGAAAAAGATATTGAAAATTTTGCCGGCGTTTCGACAAAACCGTTCATCTTTTGCCCGTGCACTTGCTTTGTCCCGCCGCACTTCGCTTTTTGGTCACAGTGGGTGTTCCATATTTTAGGCGATCTGGAACGGGAAATTGCAAGCAGCGCGCGTACTTCGATCCGCGATACTCCGTCGCATCCTGTGTTGTTTATTATTATTATTTTTATCATTCCGATCTTTCAAGATTTCCATAGATCGACCGCTAAGAATCAAAATCAAGCACTGTAAAAAATGTCTGTTTGAAAATTCATAAATGTATATGAAGTTTTATGCATATACAGTACATGAAATTTCGTTGACACGTATGTAAGAATATTGCGTTACCGGTATATTAAAAACATTATTATTATTTATACAAGTAATATAATGTTTGTAATCATACCATAATTTTCATATACGGATGTCTTAATTTTCAATGCCGTCACCGATGATTTTAATATACAGGTATTGCTTTTGAGATTAAATTATTAAAATTCAAATACAATGTATATGAATTCTAATTTCATATACCGAGATTGTACATTTCATACAGCTTTGTATATTAAACGAGTTGTAAATTTCATAACACTCTTTACAGTGAGTGTGTTGTTAACACAACAGTCTATATTTATGAATTTATACATACGACATACACTGTAAAAAATGTCTGCATCGAAATTAATGTACTTGTATTGGAAGCTTTTATGCATAAACTAGTATATTCAATTTAATATAGAAATGTTGTGTAAAATGAATGTACGGTAAATAAAAAAGTAATAATATATTGGTTTATGCATAAAAGCTTCCAATATCGGTACATTAAATTTACAATTTTTTTTACAGTGTAAATTTAACGTCATGATTACATTTATGAATTTGCACACAAACATTTTTTTACAGTGCACGCTTTAGGCGTGTAAATCGTGTACTCACTTTTTACGGCGCTTTACGAACTACGGCCTTCCGATTTTTCACCCTACCAACTTGAGTCACCGTTGTTTTTTTAAAAGGACAACCGTGGAATAACTGAAAAAACTGCGGTAGCTCCAGGTTGTTTTTTTACTCTGTAGAAATAACTGAAAAAATTATTGTATTTCAACTTCTGGGCATTCTGTGGTTATTTTTTCGGTTACTCAAACAAAAAACGACTGTTCGCAGACACTAGCCGCGTGAGCTCGCGCACGCGCATGCGCAGAAGTTCGAATATGGATATTTCTGCGGTTTTTTTAACGGTACAAAAAGTGACCAGAAAGTACCGTTATTTTTTCAACTGTTTTCACGGTTCTTGAAGCTGCTAGGCAGATCGTCGATATTCAAGTACAATTATGAATATCCACGTCTTTTTCCATTTTTTCCACGTACTCTTGTCCTAAAACCTTCTCTTTTTGAGAAATTGTGAAATTGATAAAACGATGAAATTATAAATAAAAAAATGCGCCTCGAAAACAAAAAAATGCCATGAAATACAAAAAAAAATTCAAAATGACAGAAAATTTGAACGGCTCGATCGATTCACTCCAAATTTTATAGAGATCATCGGGCGATCATACTCCATCTGTGTACAACTTTTTACATCTATAGCTAAAAAATTGTAGGTGCTACAGCGCGCAGAGACATTTTTGAAAAAACAAAAAATGGCGTACAAAAAAAACAACCGAATATTTTTTTAATGAAACTCTGAAGAAACATTGACTATTGATCACATATGCTGTGTGTGAAATTTCAGCTTGATCGGTAGAGGCATTCTCGAGTTATATCTATTTGAATTTTTAGCGCCTAAATCGCACACAAACACACACACACACACATCTGAATATTCTTTTTAAATGTGATTTTTCGATGTTTTGGAAAGTTTTCATAGAAATCGGGAAACAATTTTTTTTCACGATAACAAAGCTACCTCTATGAGGAAGCAAAAAAATTGATGAATGATAAAAAAAAAAAAAAAATTGGGAAATTGAGAAATATCGATTGCCAATGGTCCCTTCTCGCTTACAGAAACGTACTCGTTCCCGTCTACATTTTACAGAGTATCTGCGATCCAATATCGCATCTAGGCTAGGTGGTGGAAACCTTTATTATTTCGTTCCTTTGATCCTTCAGCTGCCGTGCTGTACGGTCGTTCGCTTTTTCCTTTCACCCTCCCTCTCTCTCAGCATCAAATCCGCAGTTCTCGCCCGAGTGTTTTACCGATCCTCGCACTGACGCCGATACGGACGGCGAAAAAGGAAATAAAAAGAATAGCAGGAAATAAAGTTTTACCGAAAAAAGCTTCAGAATCACCTTTCGCTCGCTTTGACCGTTCTCACTCACTCCATTTTTTTAAAATCACTCTCTCTGCAGCTGCAATAGTTACGGCATCAGTAGACCCACACACACGGCGACAATGTAGGTGCAGATCGAAGAATTTCTGGTGCTCTGTTCCATTTGCAGTGTGTGCACAATCCTTTGACGACCGGGGACACCGGACCGCGAATAAAAGCCGCGTAATCATAACTGGCTGTACTAAAACGAATCGATCCTTTTTTTTCACTCACTTTTCTATTTACTTGATTTTCCATCAGCTAGATCGAGCGCAGGGAGACTGATTGAATGTACTCTGGCCAACTGTATCTGCACCCTTCTCGACTTTCGGTCTCAATGCAATTTATTTATTCATTTTTTTTCTTCTTAAATACATTCTCATCAAACCCCGTCTTTCACTATTTTCTCGCTTTGAGAATCGAATATTTTACAAAATGTCAAAGGGTGAAAACGTAACAATTTCCAAACATTGAAATTATGATACAGTCTGAATTTATATAATTGTAATTCAATTATGAACATTGAAATTGTTGCCACCACAATAATTGAAATTATTGCAATAATAAACATTTTAAGTCTTACGGTTAAAAAAAATGAAAACTCTTGCTTTTATTAAAGATAGAAAAAATTGAAAAAAAATAAATAAATAAAGAAAAGTACGAAAGCACACGTTTCTCGACACCGAAGCGAAAACCAAGCTGCAGAGTCTAAGAACGGAAAAAGTGTGGTTCCGCGCTAATCGACGATTAGCGGAATTTAATGCTAGACCTCACGGTTCTAAGTGCGAAACAGGCTTGGACACGGGCACTGCAGAGTACAATATCTTTTTGCTGTAATCCGTTGGACTCGCCTCTCTCCACCGACACGTACACACAAACACAGGTTGCAAAAGCACGCAAAGTGTACTATTTATAAAAACAAAAACTACTTGTGTCGGTTACCTATCGCGCATACAGAGAGCCGCCGCAGAAGGACGACGACGTGACGTAAGAAAATTGTTTTCCTCCGCTTCTGTGTTTTGCAACGTTTTGCCCGTCAGCTCAACTGGCCGCTCGTTCCCGATCTCCGTAAAAACTACGCTCGCGGCGATAAAGCACCGGATTATTTATTAATAATAAAGAAATAGGTGCAAAGAACTCTGGAGGAAAAAAAAGTGGAAAAAACGTCATCGGTCAGTCTGAATGATCATCTTTCCCACGAAATTCCCCAACTTTTCCAGATTTTCCAGAGCAAAAATTTTATTTTTCCATTCAATCGATCAGGGTAGGAAAGAACAATTAAAAGTAACGTAAAATATAATATGTAATAATGATTAATATATTAAACTCAGTTCACAATATTAAAAGTTCCCAACGAAATTAATATCACGACACAGTCATAGATATGCTGTATATAGTCAACAAGTTTGCTTGTTGACTATATTGAAAAACATCAGATTACAAAAATTCCCGAGAGTTAAAAAAATTCCATGACTGTTCCAGGTCGCAAGAAATTCCTCAACTTTTCCAGATTTTCCAGAGCAAAAATTTTATTTCTCTAGTCGATTAATCCCGGTAGGAAAGAACAATTAAAAGTAACGTAAAATATGATATGTAATGATTATTAATATATTAAACTCAGTTCACAATATTAAATGTTCCCAACAAAATTAATATCACGATACAGTCATAGATATGCTGTATATAGTCAACAAGTTTGTTTGTTGACTATATTGAAAAACATCAGATTAAAAAAAATTCCATGACTTTTCCAGGTCCCAAGAAATTCCCTGACTTTTTACGGTTTTCCAGATTTTCCAGGTCCGTGGCAACGATGATTATTAGCATCGTCGCGGACTTTGGCTGAATAAAATGACTCGCGGTGGCGAAAGAAATTCTTCGTTTCCGGATCGTTAGTTCCACTAGTTGGTGTCGCGAACGGGATATCGGATGTCGAGACGAGAGCTCGGAGAAGGGTTGCGTCCAGAACGATGATTAACAAATCGTCGTTCGAGATTACAGTAATTAACTTGGTGTTTCGGACCGTAATTGTGGTTCTCTCTCTTGACGATGACAGAGTCGAATGAGCAAAGTCTGACGAAGAGAGCTAAGCGACTGGGAGTATGGTAAAGCGAAGTGAGTAAGCGACGAGTGAACGGCTGACTCATTTGTCCAGCTCGGTGCGTATGCGAGCGAAAGCATGAGGTATCGGTGACCGGGGCTAATTGACGCATTTTTTTTTACTGGTTTTTTTATCATCTACACAGTAAAAAAAAGTTTGTACTTTTTACAACAACTTATTGTCCACAAACGTAGACTAATTTTTTTTTGCTAATTTTCCAGTTTTACTGACGAAAGTAAAAACTAAAATTGTTAATTGCACGAGATATGAAAGAGCAGGTTTGTAATATACAAATCTGAAACTTCGTATTCTGATTTTACGAAATTATTTTTTACTGTGTGCAGTTTCGTTTCGATTTCGTTTTTTTAACTCGGACATCTTTGGCTGATTCGGTTCATCGTTACGAATATCTGCAACGTCGCAAGATTGCGTTTGTTGAGGTAGTCCTTGCGAATAGAATTTACTTCGTATGAGTTTCAGAAAATTGAGAGGGAATTGCAAACACTTCCGGATGGTATAAAAATCTGAAAAAAATCGAGCATATTAAAGGTGCTGAAAAGATTAATTTTGCATAATAATAATTAAAAAATGTTATTAGTAAATTGCTGTAAAATAAAATTGTTCAACAAATCTCCCGGAAACCTAACTTTTGCTTCCTCATAGAGGAAGCTATTTTTTCAATGAAAATTATTCCTTCATTTTTCTGAATACGTATGACTTTTTTCAGATTTTTTAATTACCTTCACATTTTGCGACTTTCTACACATTTTTCCCATATAAAAAAAAAATCAAAGCGAATTTTTAAAATCTGAAGAAATTCATACTTATTCAGAAAAGGGAACGAATCATTTCCATAAAAAGTAAAGTTAGGTTTCCGGGAGATTTGTTGAACAATGTAATATTTCAACAATTTGTTAATAACATTTTGGAAGTATTATTATTATGAAAAATGTATACTTTTCAACTCCTTTAATATGCTTGATTTTTTGAGATGTTTATCCGATCGGGAAGTGTTGGTAATTCTCTTTTATTCCTCTCTCAAACTTAGGCGGCGTTAGACATAACGAAAGGACTACTTTAAGCCGCCCCGGTCGCCGCTGTGCGCACAAAGACACATTTGTCCCAAGATTGCGTCATGACTGTTCAACCTCCGTGGACTGAAACTATGCATTGTGTACCGAGTTTTCAACTTGGTAGAGATAAGACGCTCGCATCTGCGACGGCTTCCAGGCGTCTCAATCAAGTGGCAGGTGAACCCGAAGCGGAAAGTCCACGCGATAAGAAGGAAGATGGGCGATACTACGGAAACATGTCCCAGCTGAAAATCAAGAATGGGGAGTGAAAGATAATTTTTCCCCGCGATCTGATAACGTCGTCTTTCTCACTATTATTCCGAAATTTCATCTGTCGCGCGTCGCAGTCGTACTCGTTATCTCCGCAAAGACTCTCGCATAGTTATCCACCTGCAGAGCCAATAATCGAAAACGTTTTCTTCTTTTTTGATTAACACTGTAAACAAAAATCGTATGAAATTTAATGCAAAAAGTGGTATATTACATTGTATGTACGATTGTGATGGAAACTTAATGTTCAGTGTATTAAAAACATTGGAAATTCTTAATTATTAATCATTTGCTTTAATTTTACTATAAAGGTATTTTAATTTTTATAAATTACTTTAAATTCAATGAAAAAGTATATTAATTTTTCATCACAATTGTACACTAAATTTAATCTACCAGTTTTTGTATAAAACCTTCTAGGTCGGTACACTAAATTTACTTTTCTTTTTTACAGTGCATTTTTCGATTAACACTGTAAACAGAAATCGTATGAAATTTAATGTAAAAATTGGTATATTACATTGTATGTACGATTGTAATGGAAACTTAATGTTCAGTGTATTAAAAACATTGGAAATTCTTAATTTTTTATAATTTGCTTTAATTTTACTATAAAGGTATTTTAATTTTTATAAATTACTTTAAATTCAATGGAAAAGTATATTAATTTTTCATCACAATTGTACATCAAATTTAATGTACCAGTTTTTGCATAAAACCTTTTCCAGCTCGGTACACTAAATATAGATTTTTTTACAGCGAATGGTACATGTAATCGCTCTAGAAATTAATTTTACTCGAAAAATCACCAAAACGAATTCTTCAGATGCGTTAAAAATGAATACCCCAAAAACTTCGACAATGAGTACCTCGAAATCTAAAAAAATAAAATAAATAACCTGAAAAATAAATAAAAAAATACCTCAGAACTTTACCAAACAGATATCTGAGAAACTCAAAATCCCAAACAATGATTACCTTAAAAACTTAAAAAATGAATACCTAAGAAGCTTCGATATTAAACTGCATAAAAAAAGTTTTTCACCGCTCTGTTCAATTCACGATGTATTCGGTGATTTACACCGTCCAGCAAAATATAGTGCGGTGCACATCAGTCGAATACCTTTCTTGTTGTGCGGTAAGTCGTTTGCCCCGCGGGCTACCTGTGTGGATGTGTGGTGTTAACGCACACGCTATGCCCCGAGCCTATTGCAACTTTTTCGCAAAGACTCGCGCTAAAGTTGCACGCACGTTTCACCGCCGCTTGTGGAAAGGGTTTTCAGCTTAGTAAGAAAAGTTGGGTTAAATTGAATTCGGAGAAAAATAAAAGTCCGACCGAGGGGAAGATATATGGCAGAGGTATAGCGAGGCGAAAAAAGTATAACGGTCGATTCTCGCGGGAAAGTCGCTTACAGCGGAGCGGTGTCGCTGCGATAGTGGATAAACTTCCGGAAAAAAGAAATAACTTTCCTCATTACATTGATTGAAAAGGTCACCGACAGTTTGCGTAAAGTTTTGGTAGTGAATACATTTCTTCACTTTTTTTATTTAAAATTTAAAAAAAATTCACACTTTTTAATCCTTTTAAATAATTTTTTTTTTTTATTTCATTTGCGCGATAGGTGAAACGCCGCGGTTATTGCGCTACCGCCTAGCCGGGGTTGGTCGGTATGAGAAACTTTAATCCAGTTTTTTTAATGAAGTTTTGAAAAACTTTTTCGAACGAAACGCGAGAAATGTAAATAACAGGCTAAAAAAACGTTGATGTGTTTATAGATGTTGGTAAAATGAAAAATCCCTAAGAACATTTTACAGTCGTCCCCAGTTTCAGAACCGCAGCTCGAATCTTGTAAAAGGCGAAATTTTTAGAAAATGTTCACTAGTAAAATCTGAAATTGGGTGTCATTTAAAAAAATCCTGAATAACAACAAGGTCAGCTTAAAAAACGGATTTCTCGAAGGCTTGGAACATATCCAGCATTGTCCATGATCGTTCTGCGATATAAGAATCCGCCATATCGCGATTGATCCAAACGCATATTCAAGTGTGTTCCTTTCCTAGTGTTTTCTCTTATTGAGCGTGTACACTGAGAAAAAATTACATAGTAAAAGCAACAAGACTGATTTTTTACCATAAAAAATAGTTACCCGGCGGAACGTTTACATTTTGTAGTTACAACAATGACAAAACATCACGGTTGCAACCTTAATTATAGTTTAATCAATTGAATATATACTATGAGAAAGTATCCATATAGACGTTCCGCCGGGAAACTATTCGCTATAGTAGGAAATATCATCCTTTTTCTCAGTGTAATATAGGGTAAAAGTGGGGAATATGGACCGGTCCATATATAATTGATTTACGTGTTAATCGAGGTGGACCATATTCACCACTTTTACCCTACCTAGCGTGCAGGTGTCCACCAAGTGAGTTGTTTAGCCTTAAACGCATTGAAACAATAGACATAACGTGTATTCCACTAAGTGCGGTCCGTAGCAAAACACTCAAAAGTATGTTGTACAGAGAATCCAGGAAAGATGCAGTTCAAGCGTGTTGTTTCAACACGTAAGCCGACCGACACGCATTTTATCAATGCGTTTGGTTGTCGCAACACATGTAATATGTGTGTTCTGAGCAGAGCTGGGCAAAATACTCGAAACCACTAAAAATACAAAATACAAAGTATATGTATTTAAAATACAAAATACATTCATAAGTATTTCGTTTAACGACCTCTTAAAGTAACTCTTAAAAATCAATACGGATGGATGTATGGACGGGATGGACTAATCCCATCCGTCCATCCGTAGAAGTGGATGCTAATCCCATCTATCCATCCCGTCCATCCATCCTCTCTATTTTGTACTTAAAGGGCCCGATAAATACTTAAAATACCTGAAAAGTATTTGAGTACTTAAAATACCAGAAAAGTATTGGGTACTTAAAATACCAGAAAAGTATTTGGGTACTTAAAATACCTGAAATACATCAACTATTTGAAATACTGCCCAGCTCTGGTTGTGTGTTGATTCGACACACTTGACGACACGCTTGTTATTATGGTGCTCTGAGGAAGCAGAGGACTGATTTCGAGACATGTGTGTATATCGTTAGGGCATGTGTCCCCCGAACGATTTTAACAACATTGTACAATGCCTTTTTGCCCCGGGCTCCATCTTCCCCAGCGCTACGTCGACACATCGATGGGCCCCACGAAGCCGCGGAGTGCATAGGGCAAAAGCGTGTTACACGATAGACAGCGGGACGGAGTGAAGTGTACCTCACGGTACAGCGAAACTGAGCGAGATAAATTTTCAAAGCTATAAGCCAACGTACCTACACGTCCACACGAGGTACAGCGCTCGAGGGATAAGCGGCATCGTACCGCGAGCCAGCGTCGGTGTTGCATAGGAAGATAGGAGGAGGGGAGGTGAGGGAGGAGAGAGGAGGCAGTAGCAACAGCACCCGGCAATTACTAGCTGGAATGTCTGGGAACGCGTGGGACTCGATCTTGAAGGTCCCGACCACGACAAAGTTTCCCTCTCCAACCTCTCTTCCCTCGCTTCATCCTATCCTCCGTACTCCTACGTCTCTCCTCCTCCTCCTCCTCCTCCTCCTCCTCCTCCTCCTGCTCCATCGACCCATCGAGCAACAGCCAACGCCGCCGAGCTCCTCCTCGTGGTTACATTATGTCCATGCATCTATGCCCGCGGAATTACGTAGAGGACACCTATAATTACAAGGGTACACTTCTGTGTACCCGGACCGGCCCTGCACGTTTCGGATGCAACGACATCGCTCTCCACTCCTCTCCTCTCCTCTCCATAAGCGAAGAGAAGACTCCGCTGCTGCTGGCTTGATTCGGCTTCTGTTTCTTCCTCCTCTCCGCCCCTACCCAATTTGGTATCAAATAGAATATCTACTGGACTTCTCCCATATTCCTTGTGCTCCCCGCCCCGTGGTTTCGTTTCGGGAACGCCCGGAAAGGATCGCCGTTCGTCTCAACGGACCTAATTTTCCACTCCAACTTCCTTCATTATATCACCGGGGCGTTACGGATATGTTCTCCACTCTTCTCTCTTTTCTCTCCTTACTCATCTCATTCCCTTATGATTTCTCTAGCTTGATGGTTTCGTTCTTCTTCAATTTTTCCTTTCTCGCCACTCCTCCCCAGCAATGAGAGCAGAGACTTCGGTGCAAGCAGCATCAACATCGGTCTCCACTCCTCTCCTCTGCATCAATGAGGAGAAGACTCCGCTGTTGGCTCGATTCAGCTTCGGTTTGTTCCTCCTCTCCTCCCCTAAAGGATCGCAGTTCGTGTAAACGGATCTAATTTTCCACTTTACATCACAACCGACTCCTCCAGCTCCCTTCATTATATCACTAGGCCATTACGGATATGTGCTCCACTCCTTTCTCTTTTCTCTCCGCACTCTCATACCCTCATGATTTCCCTGGATCGATGGTTTCGCTCTGCTTCGGTTTTTCTATTCTCCTCCACTCCTCCCCATCGATGAGAGCAGAGACTTCGATGCAAGCAGCATCAACATCGCTCTCCACTCCTCTCCTCTTCATCAATGAGGAGCCGACTGCGCTGCTGGCTCAATTCAGTTTCTTTTTGTTCCTCCTCTCCTTCCCTACAGGATCGCAGTTCGTGTAAACGGATCTAATTTTCCACTTTACATTACAACCGACTCCTCCAGCTCCCTTCTTTATATCACTAGGCCATTACGGATATGTGCTCCACACCTTTCTCTTTTCTCTCCCCACTCTTATACCCTCATGATTTCCCTGGATTGATGGTTTCGATCTCCTTCGGTTTTTCCGTTCTTCCTCACTCCTCCCCATCGATGAGAGCAGAGACTTCGATGCCGCTTGCTCTATTCAGCTCCTGTCATACTTCGAGTTAGCTGCCACTCCTCTGCTCTCCGATACTTCATCGGCTACAATGGCTTCTGAACTTCTCCCATATTCCTCGCTCTCCCTCGCGACCCTAGAAGCTTTGTTTCGGGAACGCAAGACAACGATCGCAGTTGGTACTAGCTCATTCCCCACTCCCCATCGCTGCCAACTCCTCCAGCTTCCTTCATTGTGTCGTCGAGGTGTCAGTGTTAGGGATATTTTTTTCCACTCCTCCCGTCGACTTGGTTCTTTTCCTTCCTTATCCTCACCTCCTTCCTATCCTAACTTGATGATTTCACTCTTCTCAGCTTTTTTGTTGTTTTTTTTTCTCCTCTCAGCCCGGTATCGTCGCTACCGTGGTATGGTTTTCCCGGCTTTCCCGGTTCTTCTTCACGAAGCGGAAGGACTAACTACTAGCGCCATTTGTCAGTGCCGCGAAGCTCATATACGCTGTACGGTATTATCCGCGTAAAATTCTCTTCCTGCAGGGTTCTCGATGAGGTATTTTTTTTTATTCTTCCTCTTCCTTGCGGGTCGTTAGCCTCCTCTAATCTCGCGACCGACAGATATCGTATATTAGTATTATACACTATGTTCTCTTAATGGACTGAGAGATACTTCAGCTCTGACGCTAAATCTGTGAAGTATCCTGAGGATAGAAACGCTCTAATGACAGGATTTCACTCGCTCGTCGGACTCTGCGAGGAAGACCGAGAGGGCTTGAGTAAGATTGTCGTCTTAATCGCACCGTCCGACCAATTCTCTTTCCTATATATACGCATCGTATTAAACGCCCACGAGCTCGCGGGTCTATCTAATCGTCGGATGAGAAAAAGTACCTCCGAGGACTGATGGACTGAACACTCGCGGGTTTCAGTGCGCGACACATCAACGTGTCCAACGATTCATTTTATACGCGGTGTTGAAATTTGATGGATCGTCCGAAACGTTTTTTCCGATTTAAAAAAATTGTACTTTCGACGCCCCTGGCGTATCTGTTATTGTTTTTTAGGTCTTATCGTTCTACCACTTTGTGAAAATGTACGTCTGTGATGTTGATGTTTTTACGATCTCTTGAAAGTAGTTGTATATTATTTCAAGGGACGTTGTAGCGTCTCGACGCCAGGTACTTAAAAAGAATAGTTCTTTATTTCACTCGGTGCGTAAAATGCGGTTTTACGCACGCTTCGCGTCCGTACAACCTCATTTTCACACCTTGTGAGATAAAATTTCGTACTATACTCGTGCATAAAACGTTTTCTGAACTCGTGTGATCACTACACTCGCCTTCGGCTCGTCCTGCAAACTCACACTTGTCAGAAAAAGTTTTATCGCACTAGTATCGTAATGTACTATTTCGTGCCCGCGTGGCGAAAGTGGCGCTTTTCAGTAAGGCGTGCGAGTAAAATACTGCGCATTCGCAGATCATGTTGGTTACTTTTTTCACTTTTTTTTAAGGCTAGCTACTTTTTCGCACACCTTCGTCGAAAATCCGCTTTTTCGCACTAGTGTCGTAAAGTACCATCGTGCCCCGCGAAAAATGGCCAAACGCCGTCCGTTTTGGCCCGCTCTTCCCCTATACTCATAGCGTGCGTGTAAAACTGATATGCTAATAATGCTCTTCACGTGTGGAATTTCCCATCGAGCATTTGTCTAAATCACTTTCTCGTTATCAGTGCACAGCTCTATGCGATCGAGAAAGTGTTATGTTTCGATTAATCGATCGACAGAGCTATTCAATGTTCTCTCTCCGGCAATTGCCAATCTCTCCTCTCTGTTTTTAACATTTTTAAAATTATTTTCAAAATGATTTTTTCGGCTATTTCCTCACTCGCACTTTCTTCCCCGCTCGCTCGCTCGGAGAGACTCGACGCTCCGGAATAATTTAACGAAGTACCCGATTATCCTCGAACCGTGAAGATACGCGCTTAGATTCGCCTCGCGAGGTAGCGCACGCGCTAACGCTCTTTTACTCTTATCGTCGACGTTGTCGTGCGCCTCCACTCCGCAGTGTGGTCGTCTGCACGCCGTGCGACTTGTGTCACACGGGCGTATGTCCCGTGCCGAAACACGGCAGATACGCGCTTCTGTCTTTAGTCACGCGACATGCAGACTGCGCGGTGTGTTATGACGCGACTACGGCGTAAACTGTATTATACCATGATATATCCGTTGCCCTCATGAGATATTTAACTCGGGGGCATCGAGTAACGTAGACACGCATTCGCGTTCGCGCACTCGGAGGATATACCGTAGCCGGAACACCTTCGTTGTACCTGCGAATATGCATATCTTGCGTTTAAGGAGGGAGTCTCGCTGCGCGCTGATTCGCATAAGTTCGACAACAATAAGAAAAAATTGCAAGTACTTCTTGATGGTGTAAAAATCTGAAAAAAATCATTTATACTAAAGGTACTGAGAAAATTAATTTTGCATAATAATGATTGCAAAATGGTATTAACAAATTCATCAAAAAATTAATTGGTTAACAAATTACCCGGCAACAAAACTTTTTTTTTGTGAAAATGATTCGATTATTTTTCTGAATACGTATGCATTTTTTTAGATTTTTAAGGAATCGTTGATTTTTGTTCTATAAAAAAAAATCAACGATTACTTAAGAATCTGAAAAAATTCATACGTATTCAGAAAAATAAACGAATCATTTTCGTAAAAAAAAAGTTTCGTTGTCGGGTAATTTGTTAACCAATTAATTTTTTGATGAATTTGTTAATAACATTTTGCAATTATTATTATGCAAAATTAATCT
>JAPYZC010002483.1:0-27698 GCA_030522665.1 Ichneumoninae sp. A BG-2022a
TTGCATTTTCCCCTACTTACTAAGACTCCAACTATTAGGGTCTTATAGCGGGTCGGCCCAGCTTTCCACACATTATTTAATTATTTGTCATCCGAAGCATTTCTGCCGCGAGCCAGTCCCCCCAAAGTGCGACCGCATCCGTCTTTTCCCCACCGTATCGCATTTGCCATGATATATTTACCACGGGCATAGGAAAACTGCGGAAAACCATATGCCGATACGGTCGGTCCCAAGTTCGCTTCACGGCGCCGGAGCTACGTCATGCCCAAGCCAAGAATGTAAACATGGACTACAGCTATATGTACGTAATGTATATGTATTCGGATTACCACGGTCGGTAAGAGAAACTGTAATCAATTTTTTCAACGACGCCGACCACTTACGTTCAAAACTTAATTCTTATGTAAAGCCAAATCGACAAACGGTTCACATAAGAATTTCTTTTTGACCGGAAATCGTTGGCACCGGTGAAAATAATTGATTACAGTTTTCCTTACCGACCGGGCACAGATTCAACGAGGAGGGAAAGTCCCATCCCCGCGATGCGAGGTTCTTCGATGAGATGCCAACTATAGCACGGAGCCTCGGTTAATCGAAGCCGGGATAAGCGAGCTTCTACTGTACCGGAGATATCCGATCTGTACCAACGGGAACCTTGTGCCTTACCTCCGCGATGCCGGAGAACGTCGGATGTCCGACGCGGTAAGAGCCGCGCATAGTGCGTCACAAAGGGGCCGCTATGAGATTCCCGCTCGCAGCGCACGAATTGAGACGAGTTATAGGATAGTGGAGAACGGAAAATCGAGGAGAGAAGGAAAGGAAGATTTTTTTTTCGACTTCGTACGCGCTTCTCCTTTCGCCTCGAAGAGGTGCACGGGGAGAAGAAATATACGCTTGGGCGTCGAACTCAGCGCATGCGCATACGGCATAGCGCGAACGGTGATATTTATTTATGACCGGTAATAATAATTGATCTCGGAGCCGAGAATCTATCGCGGGAAGAAGGAACCCGTAGCAGCGGACGGAGGACCCCGCTGTTTCTCTGGCCGCGTGTCTCCGAGCTACTCCGCACAAGTTGGGACCTCCGCTCGGAGTATCTTCTCGGCAGGTGCGCCGCCCGGAGAACGCCCGGCGTCGATCGGGGGCGAGAGTCTTCGCCTCGCGCTCCTGCTTTGCCTAGGGCGAAATTGCACCCCCTCCCCCCTTCGCTCTGCTCTCCCTCTATATGTCGTTTTTTTCTGCTGCTCACGACTTCTTTATTTCGTTCGGTCGTATATCAGACGTTGGGCAAAACGAAAGGGTCATAATCGTATATTGTGCTGGTAGATATACCTCACCGAATTAATGACCCGGGATCTCGTCTTTTTGCATAGCGCGGCTCAGGAAGCGTGGGCAAACACTGGCCACCTAGGGAAAAATGCTTGATATCTAAGTAATAATACAGTACAATACACTCTCATCGACATTCTCAGAGACACTCACACTCATGCTCAGACACATGAGTACTCAGCCATTCACGGATACTCGGACGCTCACGGATACTTACAGATACTCATGGACACTCATTGATACTCACGCTGCTACTCACAGCAATTCATAAACACATACCTAATTGCAGATATAGATAACATATGGATACTCGAACACTCACGGATACTTACAGATACTCATTGACTCTCATTGATACCCACGCTGCTGCTATTCATAAACACATAGCTAATTACAGATATAAATAAACACTCATACTGACAGATACACATTTACACTGACACTGACACTTACAAATTCTCTTAGACAGTCAATGTCACTGATATAGCCGATCTCTTTGGTCTCGTGATTAGAGCACTAGCGTCGAGAACAAATTACTGGGAGCTCTCGGGTTTGAATCCCGGTACCGAAGTCTTGCTGGCAAAAAATATTGTGACACGTCGTAGCTCCTGGCATCTATCGTGTGATAGTCGATATATATATGTCAGTAGACGTCCAATGTTCACAACCAGTAATCGACGTGACGTAGCTCCGGCACCGTGAAGCAAATCTAGAAGACCGACTGTTACTCACATACAAAAGTACAGTTAACGTTCACACATATTGAGTAACCCCTAAAGTGGTTTCCACTAAAGGGAAAACAGTAGGTCCCGTCGCTAATAACTATAGCAGTTGATGCGACGTTAAATAATAACAAATTTTTAAGAAATGACACTGACAAGCTACTCAGTAAATTCATAGACAATCACTAATACTGACAATCACTAATACTGACAATCACTAATACTGACAATCACTAATACTGACAATCACTAATACTGACAATCACTAATATTGACAATCACTAATATTGACAATCACTAATACTGACAATCACTAATACTGACAATCACTAATACTGACAATCACTAATACTGACAATCACTAATACTGATAATCACTAATACTGACAATCACTAATACTGACAATCACTAATACTGACAATCACTAATACTGACAATCACTAATACCGACACTCACTAATACTGACAATCACTGATACCGTCACTCACTGTTACTGACACTCCCTGTTACTGACACTCACCGATACTGACACTCACTAATACTGACACTCACCGATACTGTCACTCACCGATGCTGACACTCACCGATGCTGACACTCACCGATGCTGACACTCACCGATACTGACACTCACCGATGCTGACACTCACCGATGCTGACACTCACCGATACTGACACTCACCAATACTGATACTCACGCTGACACTCCCACAGAAACCCCCACTCACAGATACTCATAGCCGCTCACTGACACTTACTCATACTCATACTGGTAGTAACACGGACATTTGAGAGGTTCATATGGATAGTCAAAATCACTCACAGACAGTCTCACAGCATCTTACTGTTTGTCTCATGGAGCTCCTGTGAAGTTCTCTAATGCGCGCGAACATGTTATCGCTGCTTCGTTTTAGGCACAATGTGAAGTATCGATAAAAACACAATTTTATACGAAAACAAGCTTTGGTATATAGCCTAGCAAATAATAGCCTTTTACGCCATAAAATATTCGGCGACTAGCTATTTTCCCGAAAATGCCGCCACCGCCGCCGTCGTCGCAGAGGCGTGACGTATTTACATCCCTTTTACCTCCGTCGGTCGAGCATCGCAAACCCTTTGGTGCATAACCGTAGCCCGGGCGAATTGCCGCTTGTTAGTTACCCGTACGTCGGGCTCAGAGACTCGATCGTTCGCCCAGTGAAACGTTATATACCTTAAACAGGGCCGTTTAATAAATACGTCGATCGTAAACTATTTCGGCGAGTGTATAGGAATAGCGGGGAGGAAGACGCATTAAATATCAACGTATTACAAAGGCTTCACCCATTCTCTCTCCTCTCCTCATTCACTTTCTTTCGGTTCTCGTACCCTCGGCCTCCGTTTCGCTGTCCGCCGTTCCCTCTGCCATTGCGTTCCGTAGGTGCGCGCGCGAGCCAACGTTCGCAATAAATCTGCACGTCGTATAAAAGGTTTCTCGCGGGCGCGAGGCCGTTCCTCGCCATCTCCCCAAACCCGACCCTCCCCCCTGCCCTT
This sequence comes from Ichneumoninae sp. A BG-2022a, assembly GCA_030522665.1. NCBI lineage: Eukaryota > Metazoa > Arthropoda > Insecta > Hymenoptera > Ichneumonidae > Ichneumoninae sp. A BG-2022a. The sequence goes on from JAPYZC010002483.1 coordinate 3,585, forward strand.
CCTCCTCTGGCTCTCGTTGTTTCGTACTATTATTTCGAGAGTCACGGCCATATACAATGATACACCCGACGTGTCACGATAAAACATCGTAGTATGGTATTCCGGTTGTATGCTTGCGCCAGAGACCGGAGATCGTAATTGTGGTGGTGCAGGTATGCGTATACACGTTAACACGTATCGTGTATATCATCCCGTGCGTCATCGCACCGGCCAACGTGTTGCGAGATCGTGGAATTCGTAAGAATCCACTGGTATCTCTCTTTCTCGCGTTTCTATACGTTTCTCGTATTATTCTTACGGCGGGCATGACGCAACCGGATGTTCATCCTAATCCTGTTCTTCTCAGCCCATTGCATATGCCTCGGTGTCTCGTAAAGCGCGAAACATATCGTTGCTCGTGTGTTGGGCGGGCGGAAAGAAATGTCCCAGTATGGGCAAGCTCGGATGAGGTGGGAAGAGATCGGGGCAAAACGGGGATGAGAGGCAAAGGCTGTTTGGATAAGTCCGGAGTTAAGAAGCGGTTGTGGTTACTGAAAATAAATTATGTTCGATGTTGATAGGTCCGAGACGACAAGTTGGGGCAAAATGGGGTATCTCGGTAGAAATTTCGGAGCGTTAGAGCGGGTCTTGTCAGGACCTTCCGAGGTCTTTTCTGCACCTCGTCAGGACGTACGGCCAAATTTCTGCTAGGGTGTCTCTCAATCCCAAGGTGTCCGTACAGCTTCTACGGGAATGCAAATGAGGTAACGGACCCAGTTTCTGACACTGACCGAGTTTGTGACAGGTACCTCTAGCATAGACGGCTCCCCCACCATTTGATATGCAGCCAATGAGTAGCACGCGTTCGGGAGGCTCAAAAACTGCGACTCTTGGTCCTCCGTGTTTATCCCTATGACTTTACACGCTTAAAGTGAGAGAGCTGCGTAGAAGTATCATAAACTGGGTCCTTTACCTTACACAAGATTATCCTGGTAGGAATCTTGAAATGTTTTCGGGATCTTACGAAGTTTCGATTGAACGCCCCAAAGTTTCTACCAGGTTATAGAGTACGTCTGGTTACGAAATACTTTATTTGAAAAAGAGCGTGATAAGGTGACTTTGCAATTTTTTGCTGCATAGGGTAAAAGTGGTGAATATGGCCCACCTCGATTAACACGTAAATCAATGATTTATGGACCGGTCCATATTCCCCACTTTTACACTATCGAAGGGTTCCAAAAAATTGCTCGAACCACGTGATTCGATATACCTCGTCGCAAACACGAACCGATAAACATTTTGACCTAAAGTTATATCAACATCGTTAAGTTAATATTCTAAGTTATGCACATATTGCTAACGTAAGAAAAAAAACCATGCTTTTTCTTCATTTTTTCCTCAAATACTCGCTACTCTCCCATCTACGTGTAACACCACCCTCCGACAACACCCCCCCCCGTCATCAAACACGCATACCCAGTCGTTAAAATAACTCGCGTTCGCATAGACGTTTGCAAAGTACGCGCACTCTAAGATTTGCTCTTCTCTTCTGTTTCAGGTACGTATATAAGTGGCATAAGGATCCTGGTTCCCCGGCCGGTTACAACTGGCGGCTGATGCACATCGTGTTTCGCCGGCTTGTAGGTGCATTCTCGCGCCCGGTAGTCACTCTCGTCGGCGCGGCTATATACCACTGTAGTGTGCCTACTTGTCGGAAGCAAGAAAAAAAAAATGGCAAAAAAAAAAAAAACCACGTCGACTACAAGTGGGCACGTAGCTATATAGGCGCACGTAAGTACACGAAGGGGTTGGGATGTGTACCACCTCGTTGGAGACGAGCTCTGGGATCTAGGTGCCGAGTATACCAATTGCTCGTCGGTGCACTTCTCTATCCGGTGCGCGTCTCCCGACGCATCCCCCCCGGTGGAGGCTCGCACGCCACTATGGGTACGGTAGCCTTCGGCGGCTAACGACCAGCGCGCACAGGCCGTAATGCCGCGGCGGCTCTCGTCTAACTCGATCGCCTGGAACGCGTGTAAGAAACAGTCTGCGTTGCCACCGCGGCAGCCCGGTAATATGACGAGGGAAAATCGACGGACGAGCCGAGAAAGCGTCTGCCCATCGTCGCGCGAGTTACATATAAACATCCTGGTGGATGTGTACACAAGCACCTATACGCTGGTTAATCGTCCCCGGGAATATTACGTACTCGGCTGTTATGAACTGTCGCTAATTGCTCGACCATTTCACACACACTCCACTCTCGCAGTTTGTTTTTTAGTTGGATATCTCGTAATTTACGAGTTCGGTACAGGCTAACTCTCTTGACTTGTGCTTGCCCTCGTCCATCCGTCCTGCCGGTCGAGCTCTTTTGCCTTCGAAGGTGATATGTATATTCAATGATTCTGTGCACATCTGCATATCAATAAAATTCATGCCGATTGATCAGTCTCACTGGTACGCACAGATACTCACAGATACTCACAGATGCTCATAGATGCTCAAAGATGCTCATAGATACTCACAGATGCTCACAGTAACACATATGCTCACAAATACTCACAGATACACACAAATGGTCACAAATGCTCACACGTCCTCAAAGATGCTGACAGATGCTCGTACATACTCACACATCCTCACAGATACTCACAGATACTCACAGATACTCACAGATGCTCACAGATACTCACAGATATTCACAGATGTTCACAGATGTTCACAGATGTTCACAGATGTTCACAGATACTCACAGATATTCACAGATGCTCAGATACTCACAGATATTCACAGATGCTCACAGATACTCACAGATACTCACAGATACTCACAGATACTCACAGATATTCACAGATGCTCACAGATACTCACAGATACTCACAGATACTCACAGATACTCACAGATATTCATAGATGCTCACAGATACTCACACATGCTCGAAGATGCTCACAGAGGCTCACAAATGCTCACAGATGCTCACAGATGCTCACAGATACTCACACATGCTCGAAGATGCTCACAGAGGCTCACAAATGCTCACAGATGCTCACAGATGCTCACAGATACCCACAAATACTCACAGATACTCACAGATGCTCAGAGATTCTCAAAGATGCTCACAGATACTCACAGATGCTCAGAGATTCTCAAAGATGCTCACAGATGCTTGTAGATATTCACAGATACTCACGGATGCTCGTAGATGCTCACCGATACTCAAAGATACTCTAAGATACTCGTAGATATTCGCAGCATCCGAAAATAAATTAAATCGTTAAAAAAAAATGTAGCTCCAGTCGTTGCCGATTGTGCGTTGTTAAAATTCGTGATCGGCATACCAAAACTCGTTTAATGCAGTATCTGTCCGCGTTATCAGTGACACATACACATGACGGAAGGTTGAGTCGGACACAAGCACACAGTAGAGTATAATCGCGTTATCGTCGGGGTCGAGCATTCAATTATCACGGACCTGGCATTCGGTAAATCGTGACCATGATAACTATCGGTAATCCCAAAGGGCTCGCCCTCGTTGGAGCTAGGCCCGTTCAAGGTTGCGCCAACGTATGTACGTTGTATCTAGGCGCACAGGTATATATCGCCGGCCGGAGAAGTGCAGCCGGCAATGGCAGAGAAGCCACCGGTAGTTTGCCCGAACGGCGAGGCAGGAAATATATACGATCGGCAACGATCCAGCAGAAGCGACGAGCAGCAGATCGGCAGCAGAACGTGGAAGCCGCGAGATCGCGAGGATGAGAGTACAGCCGAACGAAAGCACAGCGGAGCGCGCACGCGCGGACGCTTTTCGCTGTTGCGCGAAGTAGATGCATCTAGGAATCGTGGGAGTCCCCGAGACGATTTATAGTTCGACGATCCCCACGAGCCGGCGAGAACCCGCGGTGTACGGGAGATCATCGGGAATAACGTCTTTGCCTCGTGCACGAAGATCCTTTTATCATGCATACATAACGTCCCGCGGAAGCTTGCGGCGTAACAGATAAATACATATTTTCGTACCGGCAATTCGTACCTCGATCCCTCGGCTCGCGCCGGCGGACCATGAAAGAGCTCGCGGCATCCCTAACGGTACCGATCCATTTCCGAACCTCTGGTACGCTCTACCGAAAATTATTCGGTGGAAAATTAGTATATTATGACACAAGGGAGGAAAGTGCGTCTTCTCACCGAGTGTCAAGTTTGATGTCCGAACGAAGCGAGGACAGAAATTCACACGAGGTGAAAATGCACTTCCTCCCTTGTAACATATATTACCATATATATAACATATACATATATATAACATATATATAACTCCCTTGTAACATATATACCATATATATAACCCAGAAAAAAAAATTATTTGACGACCACCGTTTATTCGGTTTAAGTAAAATATTGATTTCATTTAAATAAATATTTATCTAAATTAAGTAAATAGTTACTTAAATGAAATAAATATTAATTTAAATCGAATCAATATTTTACTTAAACCAAATAAACGGTGGCCGTCGAATAAATTATTTTTCTGGGTTTACGAAATTTTTTTTCCGATTTCGTTAAAATAACCACATTCCTTGCGTCGCAAAATCGTCATATTCGCCAATGACCATTACTCCCCCGAAAGTAATAGAGCTTCAAGCGGAAGTAACGACATTGTACCGCGCATGCGCACATGTTAATAATGATCATCGGTGAATAATAGGCTATGTTCCGCCCGTATTGCACGCAAGGAATGTGATTTTTTAGCGAAATCGGGAAAAAAATGATATTTTCATACCGGAAATGACATACCTCGGGTATTTTATCACTTTCGGCGAAAAATTAGATTTTCAAAACGGATGCTTTATTAAATCTTATTTTATTAAATCTCGGAAAATTTTCCACGATGGCTCAGGTGTTTGTAGGGTCGACGAATCTTTTTCTTTTCGTCAACGCCAGTAGTCACTAACAAGACACTAGCTACAATTTCTCGAAAATTTCATTACACCCAAACATCCCGGCAAGATCCTCAAAACTTTATTTCATTATCGCTATTACTATTCTTTTGTTTCTTCAAACTCATGGTCCAATTTATTTTTACCCAAGTTTCTGGAGCACGCTGCGAGCTCCACTCGTGCACGAAAAAAATCTCGAAAAGTGTGACAAAGCCGAAGAGGAAGGGTGCGTGCGAAGATCTTATTTTTTTGCCCTCTCCTTTTCTTGAGAGCTCGCACTACGTGCTCCTTTTGCCGGGAGCCCTTGCTCGCAGGGTGTTGTGTCTTCGAGTGGTTGGAGCGAGTACTTCTTCTTCACACCCCTGCTCCTCGGCCCCGGGGAGGTACTTCAGTACTTCCGTCATTGGCGAAAGTTAGGCGGTGAGTCGCACATAGGTATTCGCATAGAGGAAGGGCAAAAGCCGACGAATGCGTATTAATCAAGTCGCCTCGAGGAGTTTTCGCCGAGCTCTCGGGGCTGTACGTACTCCTCGCAGCCACGACACTTGACCCGATTTTCGAACGTCGACTAATGACTCGTTCGCAGGGGTTTACCCGGTCCTCGCGAGTGCCTGGGCTATAATACACGTTTTATCACCCCGTGCGCCTCGGCGACTTCCAGGAAAATCTCCTTCAGCTAGGAAGCGATAGTCCTCCCCCCCCCCCCCACCCCTCAAGCCCCGGAACCGTTTTCAATATGCATGCGCGAATACACGAGAGAACTACATCCACATTCGTGATCAGAGCCCCTTGCCGGGGTTCGGCTTCGACATCGGGTTATAGTCCGGGGCGCATGCATACGTGCATAAATTTTCATATCGGTCTCCACGGTATGGCGTACGTACATACGCGGTATACGGACGGTATTATATACTTGCGGCTCATAAGTGTCCCTGGATACGCGTCTAATGAGGAAAATATATCGCGACGACTCGGCGCTCGATACCCAAGTCCGCATGCTTATGTGTGCACATTTTGCGATCGGGTCAACGAGTGATCGGAACCTCGGCGATAAGCCGTTTCGTTAGGTAGAACAAGAAATCAATATTTTATATTCGTAAGCGCACATTTTTGATTTTAGATGATTATTTTCATTTTATATAGATGGATTATTATTGTTTCATCTGTTCATCTATTTTATTCTGATAAAAGGCGACACACCGAGAAATGAGGTAATTTTTACCTCATTTTTGACCCGTCAGATTCTCGCTCTTTTGTAAATGTTGGTACATGCTATCTCGACGAATAAATTTATGTACACATATATTTTATTTTACGAAGGAGCTTTTTTTTGTTAAACGTACATTTTTTCTAGCGCCTTCAATTTTTGAGCCAGTATATTTTTTCATTTGAATTGTTTTTTATTTAAAAGAATAAAGATTTACGACAAACAATCATGCTATTTTTTGTGAGGCAATTGCAGCGGTCGATGAAGAGAAATGTTATTTAAGAGTCCATGATAAATCATGTAATCGATATAAGGTCTATACATAATAACAATAACATTTTAAGAAAACATAGGCTTCACCTAAAAGGTGCACGACAGGAAAAAAACACAAGAGCATACGATACACTCTTACCAACAAATAACAAAGAAACGAATAAATTTCTGAAGAAGTCCAGGAATTTGGCCGAAACGTCAAAATGAAGATGTAGAAGTACGTACATTATTCTCCAGCTTACATATGTGCCGAAGGGTCGCTCGTACCCGCAGTTAAATAACAACAAATCATGCTGTTCACTACATGAGCATGTTACGTACACTGAGAAAAAGAAATGGTTGGATTACGAAAATTCGCGGTGACATACGTTCAAAGGTGTATTTGATTGGAACAACAAAAATGTTTGTTTCTATCGACAAATTTTGAACAAATTGAAGCAAATAATTGTTTAACAAAACAATGCTTTATTTGTACCAAACAAGTAACAGCTTTGAACGTATGTTACCGCGACTTTTGATTAATCCAACCAATTGTTTTCCTCAGTGTACCTCCTATCGGCGACATCCTGCCTAATCGATTTCCCTAAAATCAAACTAAAAAAAAAATCAATAAAAATAGGTCATAATTAAAAAATAAATTCTGACGTCCCTGGTTAAAATATTTCTCTGACAATTGGTCTGAAAAAACTCTCAACGGACTGTTTCAGTTATTTTCAGAGATTCTTCGAAATTTTTCTCCGAGGTTCTCAGCTATTTTCTAAATGTCCCTACCAGTTTCTCGGCACAGCTTCCAGCAGTCACGATTTATCAGAGAAATCCAGACGATTTTCCGATACCTACGGGATTCTAGATTACCGACAATTACAACAATTACAACAATTTACAAGATATTTACAACAATTGTAAATATCTACAATTTCTCCGGTACAACCTCCAGCAGTCACAATTTATCAGAGAAATTCAGTCTATTTTTTCGTTACCTATGGCATACGAGATTACCGCCAAAGACAACACAAAAAATATCCCATACTCCAGAATATAATTTGGAACCCTCTCACATTCACATTCAACGGATTGCATCCATCATTGTGATTTCCATCGACCCCACGTTCCGCAAAAAAAGGCAACTTTCCCCCGTTCCAACCCCCCGCTAATTAGCGACAAAGTTTCCTCAACCACAAAAAAAATATAATCACATTTCCCGTATGAATTCTCGAATTCTCCTAACGCGCCTAGGCCGTATGCGGGAAAGTTTGTTTCCGAAGCCCGGGGTTCGAGAGGGGGGGGGGGGGTTGAAGGTGGGGCGCTTTGCATCGCAGCAAAGCTTGGGGATTCAGCGTATAGCGGCGCTTATATCCCTCATGATGTTCCGGTAAGGGTCAAAGCACGGTGGAGAGCGGCGTATAAGCTGCTCGTGCTGATGCTGGCCCCGATGCTTCTGTTGCTAGCCCGAGCTAGAGCCATTGATGCTCCTTCCTGCAAAGCTCCTTCATTCAGGCATCGTCTCCGGAGCACCACGAGCAGCATCAGCAGCACCACCGTTAGCAGCGTCGTTCCCGGTCTTCGTTTTGTATTATGTACCGCAGAGGCAACGGGAACACACGTGAGCGAGGTTCGCCTACCCTCGGTTCGGGATGTATAGAAACGAAATTTAATGCGTCGCCGGCAAGACGAGCTGGTTCATCGCTCGCCTCGTTCTCCACCGCAAATCTCCGTGGCTAGCTCAATAGAGCCAACCTCGGTTTCTATCCTCGAGACAGAGCGCCGCCGCCCCGGAGCTTCCACCCCCGAGCGGGTCGACCCATCAACCGTGGCAAAACCCCTTCGCATGCATCGGCTCCGCGTGAATTTCAACGTGCCCAACAAACCGCGATAAAATAAACCCGTTGCTGCAAAATTCGAGGCAAAAAAAATTGGCGTGCAAAAAAAATTTCAAAAAGAAAATTTCTTACACGAAACACGCTCGGTTATCGCGAACGAGGGCGCTCGCGCGGCATGGATGGGGATAAAGTTCTATGGAGAGACGTTCCATGGATTTTAAGTGCCGGCGCGCACGCTCCTTTTAATATTCCTCGCACAAGTTTTCCCGCGGGAAAGGCGAGAGCTCGCGCTTTGAAACAAAGCCGCGTTGGATATATCGTTAAAACTTTTCAATGAAGCTTGCCGGTGAATAGGAAAAATTGCAACGAAAAAAAAAATTAAAAACATACTGCATTCAATTCGCGATATTGATCCGGGAAATGTAAGTTAGGAGGGTTTTTGGGTTTTCTATTTTTTATTTATTTATTTTTTTTTTTGGGTTACCTCGTGTACCGACACACTTACCGAGAAACGAGTCTCGCGCTTCGCTACCCTCGGGCACAAGCTGTCGGGGTTGTCGGCCGGGTTGCGTGGGCGGCTCGCCAACGCGGTTGCTTGTCTGATGCACAGATGGTGCTACCAGGATCTCGCGAGAGACGGACGAGCAACGGTGCCGTCAAATTTAACACGGTAACAAGATTTTCGGTAAAATAATTACAAATGCTTTCACATATGTCTACAAAGCGTTAACAATTTTTTTTTAAGTTCCCCTTAAATTTTTTATGTTTAGGTGACAAACAAATGTTTATCGCCGTTTCCTCGCACTTTGTTGACGTGCAATCAAACATCGGAAAAAGTGTATCTTCAAAAATCCCCGAAATTCTCCCCTTAAGGAATTACGCCGTCGCTTCTGACGGAACGTAACGACCCAAATTTTCAAGGATAGTTCTTGGTCAAAATGTTCGTCCAGAATAATAAACGAATTGTATTATTATTACATAATGTTGTTAGTACATTTAGTTTATTATTACACTAAAAAAAAAAATTGGTTGGATTAACCAAAAGTCGCGGTGACATACGTTCAAAGCTGTTATTTGTTTAGTACAAATAAAGCATTGTTTTGTTAAATGACCATTTGCTTCAATTTATTCAAAATTTGTTGACTGAAACAAACATTTTTGTTGCACCAACAAAATGCACCTTCGAACGTATGTCACCGCGCATATGTTTGCTTAAGGAGGGAGTCTCGCTCGTTTATTTTTCTGAATATGTATGAATTTTTCAGATTTTTAAGTAATCGTTGATTTTTGTTCTCTAAAAAAAAATAAAAAATCAAAGATTACTTAAAAATCTGAAAAAAATTCATACGTATTCAGAAAAAAAGGAATCATTTTCATAAAAAAAAAGTTTTGTTGCCGGGTAATTTGTTAACCAATTAATTTTTGATGAATTTACATGATTTTTTTCAGATTTTTACACCATCAATAAGTACTTGCAATTTTCTCTTATTGTTGTCGAACTTATGCGAAGTCAGCGCGCAGCGAGACTCCCTATATAAATAATAATAATAATAATATATTTAAATATCAGAGTACTGGAAATTCCCACCAAACGACACTTGTTATTTTTCCGCCGAGCTCATGAACCGTCATTTTTTTTCTTTTTTTATAACCCACTTTCCACTAATGGGTGGAGCGTATGGCAATACGTACTTGCTCATGCGCAGTCGTACGGCACGAAGCCATAATTAAAAAGATTGCGATTGCATAACGACTCGAGTAGAATTATCGACGCTAATTTCACCCTTCATCATCGTCATAACCATAATCATCGTCATAATAATTATTATAGTCGTCGTCTTCGCCGTTGGCGGTTGCCGTGCGACGTGAGTAAGAGACAGCATACGCGTGCGGCGAAGCGGACAGAATAAGGGATGCGCTCTAATAGATTGCGCTTCTGCATAAACGTCGACGTGTGCGTCGGTGCGACGCCAGTGCATGTGTTCGCGCATTGAACACACCCGAGCCTATCAAGAGAGACACGCGGGACTCGGTTACCTACACCGAAAACGTACCTCGCACACTATAAAAAGTCGCTCCCTCAGCGAGCTGCCAACTCGGGGGAACTCGACATTCGTTCATTCCGCTTCTTCGCTTTTTTTATTTCCTCCCTCGCTTCTATTTCTCCTTTTCAATAGCCCCGTCGAGATGTGCGAGAAATTGACGCACACCTTTTGTCTTTTTTTTTTTTACGTTCCTTCACGGATCGCGAGCCTCTCTGTACGCTTTTGTACCGTAACCAGAAAAGAGTTAAAAAAAAGTGTCTAGAATTCCGTCACAATTCCGAGCTCCGCACGATTTTGAGATTTACGACCTAATTTTCTCCGCACTCACTCTCGTCACTTGTTTTTCTCCTTTTTTTTAGCTTCAACGTTTCATCAGATTCCACCGTTTCTTTTACTGCAATTCCTCCCGGGCTTCGGGCGTAGTGTTCCATGCGGCTGCAACGTTCCGGAAAGCACTTTTCCGAGGCGCGGAATAGCGAGCCATCAAAAAATACGGCGGCCTGCACTGATATAGTGTGCAGTGTGCATAGTGGAGTAGCGGCTCGCAAAACGCGGGCAGGCCCAAAGGATCGTACCTCTCGCAATAAAGTGCATCGCCGCGGTGTATGAGGGACCGAACAGTCGGCAATGGTCGGCCACGAGTGAGCCGCGGGCCATCGGGCTCACACACTTTTATACATACACATATTATATATATATATATATATGTGTGTGTGTGTGTGTGTATGAAATTGGTGTACACGGTCCAGTACCGTCTCGTATCGTCACAGTACGCGCGATGCGCGTCCACCGGCCGCAGATTATTATAATAAAAGTTCCACGTTCTCGTTCTCCTGTACGTACGTTCACTCGCTAACGTGTGCACGCGTGTACGTATGCCTTTGTTCCGTCCATCCCTCCCGCACCGAGAGTCCGCGAGAGTCCGCGAGAGTCTCCGACACGCCGCTTTGTCCGGTACCTGCGTATATATTTATACGTACGGCACACACGCCTCGGCTCGCCTCGTGCATTACTATTTACATTTGTCGTGCATCATGCGGGCGGCACTCGGCATCCCGGACGGGACTGCGGAAGAAACGGGCGACGAGCGCGAGCCACACGGCCAAACGACGATTGCGAGATTCACCGATTCGACTCCCCCGCTCGGCCCGTCGACGATTCCTCGTCTTGACAGAGGATCCCTTTTCTTTTAAAACTGGAAAAATAATTCATTTGACGGCCACCCGCAAATAAATATTTATTTGGTTTTAATAAATATTTTAATTGATTAAAATAAATATATATTTTTATTAAATAACAATTTATTTAAGTAAAATAAAAATTTAGTTAAATTGAATAAAAATTTATTCAATGAAAATAAAAATTTATTTTCAATTAAATGAATATTAATTTGTGGACGTCCGGCAAATAAATTATTTTCCGGGCTGTATTTTTATTCTTCGGGTTTTCTGGTAGAAATTTTTGAGCGCGGCTGGCCCTGACGAGGGTCCGAAAAGGACTCGACGAGGCTCCGACTCGACGCGCCTGTATTTACCCCAAAAATTTCCCAAGACGGGGTTTTTCTCGTCTATTTTGCTTCTTCTAAAAAAATAACGCGCATCCGGGGTAGGGCAAAGAGTTTCTGGAAGGGTTGGTTATTCCGCGAAAACAGAATTGTAAGAAAAACTAAAAAAAAAAATAATATGAAATCTTCATGATGAATTCCACGACCGTCGCAAACCGCCGCCGCGCATACGGTGAAGAGAACATCGGCAACGAGGGTATCGCGAGGAGAGTACCGGTGACCAGCCGATTGGCACCGGGGACGACGATGCTCGGAACAGCGAACTATCCTCACTCGAGCGACCACGGAGCTTCATTGTTTCAGCCCAGCTGAATCAATTACACGGCTCGGCTCCCGGCCGATCCTATCTATCTCGTTCCTCCTTGTTCTCTCCTGCCCCCCTTCACTCGAGTACAAACGCTTTCCGTTCTGGCACGGTCGCGAGGCGCGATATCCCGCCGACTTGTTGTGCCCCCCATCTCTCGCCCCCCCCCCTCCCCTCCCTATAGGACATGGAAATTGCCAACTCGATAAACGATCCCGAGACTGTAACGTAACGCAATATTAGCGGGATTATGTACATGCACCCAGAAAAATTATTTATCTTACGGGCGCCCTGCAAATACATATTTATTTGGTTTAAATAAATATCTTTTAGATAAAAATAAATATTTATTTGATTTCAATAAATATCTATTAGATTAAAATAAATATTTATTTGTTTAAAATAAATATTTATTTGCGGGTGCCTGTCAAATATATTATTTTTCTGGGTGTACCCGATCGATTTCATAGTTTTCGTCAATAGTGGGCCGACCGTGCCATTACAGGTGTCAGGCAAGTATCAGTCCTCGCACATGGTAAACAAAAGTTTGTATTTTTTTACAAGAACTTATCGTTCACAAAGGTCCACATTTTTTTATTTATTAATTTTCCAAACGCACCATGCCGTTCTACTTTCATAGACAAAACTACAAACTCAAATTGTTAATGAGACGGGAAATAAAAGGGGAGGTTTGTATATTCCAAAGTTAACAAACGAGCTTGTCACTTATTTAACAACATTATTTTTACGAAACTTTCGTATTCCAATTTAATGAAATTGTTTTTACCGCGCAGTCCTCCACGTAAATCTGCTGTGAAGAGCGCGGAAAAACGGGACAATGCAATTTTTCCATAATTTCTGGATGGGACAGTGAGACAAAACACGGTAGGATATCCGGACGTATGGATGGGGCAAAATGGGAAATCCAAAAACGATTGGGAAATAGCATTTTGTCCCATCGTTTCATTTTGACCCGCTCTCCCCCCCCCCCCCCCCTCCCAACATAACATGGAAATTGCCAACTCGCTGAACGTTTCCGCGACCGCAACGTAACGCAATATTAGCGGGATTATGTACATACCCGATCGGTTCCGTACTTTTCGTCAATCGTGTGCCGACCGTGCCATTATAAGTGTACGCGCGCGAAGGGGGGCATATATACTCCTCGAGTGTCAACCTCGCACTCCTCCGCGGAGATCTGCCATCGAAATCTATCAGACGTACGTATGGAGCGGCGAGGAGAGGTTGATACACGGTGATTTCGAGTATACCGTCCTGCAACGCGCGGGATTCACCGAAGAGGAGGGAAAAGATAGGGGGGGGGGGGCGGACGGGGGGCTGCGGAAGATCGGTCCTCGCGCGCGCACGTCGCTCAAAGCTCAAAGAGACGGAGTGGCTGTAACAGTATTCGTATAAGTGTACACGCGAAGCGCGAGGGATATGGGTAACAAGTGACGAGACCTGGCGAGAAAGAAAAGTCGCGGGAGCTAGCGGCCTCCGGATAAGGGCCTGCAGTGGAAGCCGTCGGTTGTTCGTCGTAGTCGTCGTCGCCGTCTTGCGTCCTCGCGCGTCTCTACGTCGTCGCGTGCTTCACTCGCGGTCTCACGCGTCGATCCCATCCTCGATCGGCACTCGTGGAAATGCCAAGACGACATACGTGGATGCGGAGCCGCGCGCGAAGCCCTGGCTCCCCCCCCCCCCCCCCCCCCCCCCCCCCCCCCCCCCCCCCCCCCGCCCCCCCCCCCCCCCCCCCCCCACCTCGTCCTCCTCCTCCGGGATCCTCATGCCGATCGCAAGAAATTGCAAACGACGGCGAGACGCGGGGGGAAGCGTAGTCACGGACCACGGGAGTTAAGGGTGAACATACCGCATGCATACGGCTCGAGGAACCGAGTAGGAGCGTATTGGAAGGCGCGCTGCCGGCGTCGAGGGTGAACTCCGGTTATTGGTACTTCGAACTTTGAATTCAATATTTTTTTCATTAAGTCGGAGAATGTACTCGCTTTTGGAATTTCAACGACTCACTCGGCGAACGCCGATATCTTTGGTGGATTGAAACAAACGCTGGAGAAACTTTGGCGAAGTCCAGAAGACACGGAAATTTGACTTTGCTTACGTCGAATCGAAATAGTGATGTATTCGTTTTTTAATTGCATCGTTGGAACTTTCTGGACCTCTCAATATTAATGGATTGGATAAAATTATAAATTCTTGTTAATATTATTAATTTATGTAAATAATTTTTATATATTAAAGTTGTTAAGATAAAAAATGTTATTATTAAAGTAAATCCATAAATGCCTTTGAATGTGAAATAGATTACATTTTTTTTTCAACAACTATTAATTCCTGAACGCCAGTCGAAATTGTATACATTCCATAAGTTGAAAAAAAATGTGCTCGTCTTTGAAATTTTACGTCACTTCGTCACATCTACCAGAATATAAATATTTACGAAGTACAATCAGTAGTAGTAAAAAGGTATTTATTGACAGTAGCAGTTGATCATAACAATCTCCGATACATCTCTCTATTTATTGATACGTCGCATTTAATAAAACTGCCAATGGGCCATCGACCTGAGTCCTTCAGCCCAAGTACAATCATTTTTCGTGAATTCCTCAGAACATAGAAAAACGAATTATTAGCACGAATCAAAATAAAAATAGATTTTTCTTTCAAGCGTCTAAAAATCGACAAAATTTCCCGAATTTACTCTCCGCTTCAAAAAAGTCCTCAACAGCCAAGTCATCAAAGTCCATCGATGTATATTTCCCCCCGATTAATTCCCTCCGCCGCGGGTCGGCCAACGACCGTGCGATCCGGCCGTTCCAGACAAACGGCGCGAATCGTAATGGAAGGGTGAGGTTAGACGGAACGATGACGACGAGCGGATGGAGCAGAGGTCCGGAGATCCGAGCCTCAAAGCTCTCGTACCCCTTCCATCGCTCCGGGCCGCTTTGAAATTACAGAAATGGAAAGTGCAACAGCATCGAGAGGAACGAACGGACGGACGGACGGACGGACGGACGGGTGGACGTACCGCGCTAAGATGTTAGCACATTCGCTCGGGTCGTAGACTTCACGTCAATCCGCATCCGAGAACTCGAGTCAACAACTAGTTACCGGAGAACGGCGGCGTCGGCGGCGGGTCTCCGTCTAGTTGCTGGCTTGTCGTCGTGGTCGTAGCTGTCGTCGTATTCGTCGAGTTGCTCTCTGCCTACGTTCGCCCCGGTACAAAATGCACCGAGTACAGACTATCCGGGCTCTGTGTACCCTACGTGCGGTACGTGGATACACTCGTTTCCAAGCGACCCGGCGGACGACCGGCAACCGGGTCTCCACCGGGTCGAGATTCGTCGGTTTATTCGTCGGGCGACTGTACACCGAAAGGGAAATCCCCTCCGCGACTGATGATGTCGGGACGCTAGTTATTCGGTGTTTATCGTGTAATACCGTGAGCGGATGATTAGAAATGCATTTCTGTTCAACGACGGTCGGCGAGGCGAGCAAAGCCGATGGCCTTTGGATGTCCAAAGTCCCTTCCAGCTTTCGAGGTGTCGGCAACGCGGATCCCTGCAGCGATGTCACTAACGGATTTTAGTTACTAATAACTTGCGACAACCGTTTATCGCGTCAACGCTGCGGTAGTAGACGAGAGTGATTGACGGATTGCAGATATCGTATGGGAGGCAATTAACGTTTCAATGACGAGTAATCTTGGTTGGCAATTCGAGAGAGGTGACTTTAGTGGAATGTCGATTAATGTCTACAAATTATTTCACATCTCCTGTTTCGC
Organism: Ichneumoninae sp. A BG-2022a; assembly: GCA_030522665.1. Taxonomy (NCBI): domain Eukaryota; kingdom Metazoa; phylum Arthropoda; class Insecta; order Hymenoptera; family Ichneumonidae; species Ichneumoninae sp. A BG-2022a. Next base: position 19,511 of record JAPYZC010002483.1, read on the forward strand.
GCTTGAGATCGGTTGGGATAAAGCGGTTGGTAACAAAAAATGCGATCAACTTTCGGATGTCAAAAGAAAGGTGTTATCAGACGCGGATGACGTGTTGGCTTCTGGTGAGACTTTTCTTTTGAGCTTATGTGAACGATAACCGTGGGAAAAGTTCATTGCAGGTTTCGATACCGACCGAGCGTTGGGGAGAAATTCTTTCATCTGAAGGTGATGTGAATCACCACCGTCCGTAAAGCAAACTGTAATGAATGCCGTTTTTTGAGACCGTGGTCAGTCTCAGAATCGGCAGAAGGAGGGAAAGACGGTTTTTTTGCTCGGCGGTCTGTGGCCTCAAAAGGACAATCATTACGGTTTTTGTTGCCAACTGCATGGAGAAACATGGTTCAGCTGCTCTAATAAAATGAGTTTTGCTGACAATGACCTCCTTCCCGCAGCAAAACGATTACTAAAAGCAGCAAAAAAATTATTACCTACAAGCGATTGGTTTTCTTATCGCGACGAAACTTTCTTGTTACTGCGACGATTTAGTTTGCTATGAGAACAAACAACGCCTGTTGTAATATGACGGCTGGGTAATGACTGGTAATAGGATAGTTATAGATACGTACAAACATTTATTTAAAGATTAACTCATCGCGTTTGTATTTTATCATATTGAAAATAATGTCTGTATTTGCAACTGCAAATTCTTGAAATTTGCTGTATATGACCGAATTAAACGCCGAAAGGTCTTACTAAAGGTAATATAAAGGTATACCTTTATATTTCCTTTCGGAGTTTATACATCCATATACAGCAAATTTCAAGAGTTCGCAATTCCACTCTATTTTCATTTTTACCCAAATATAAAGGAACTGTTTCCTCGCGCCTCAAGCTCGTCGTAGTTATTGGCACAAATACGCTCCCCATTCGGTCATATAACAATTTTTTTTATTACAGTAACAAAGGCTGTTTTGTTGCGGTAGCAAATCGCTCCAAGCGAAAAATTTGTCTACGATTAGAAGTTGGTTTTGTTATCCAAATACTAACAAACTAAATTAGTTACTGTAACGAAAATCTTCTGCGAACAATTTTTTTGTTTATAGCACATTACCTTAACGCGAAAATATAACACCAAACTTGGCTCGTGTAATATTTTCCAATGCGTACAAATTCAGGCAACATCTCCGAACCACAGCCGGTACGGCTACTTGCACTATAAAAACATCGAGGGGAATTTAATGATCGTATTTCTCGCAGGTTAAATAATTATTAGAGTTTTAAGTGTCGCCTTTCGCGCGAAAGTCCCGCACCGGCCATTCGTGCCTGCATCCCAATGGATCTTCTTTACGGGTTAATCGCAAATCCTTCGACGCTAGTGTGTGCCGGTCGGGAGAGACGGAAGAAAAAGGTAGCATCGCGCAGCGGTGTTTGCCGTTCATTACGCGAGGCTACCAGCAGGAGAAACGTTATCGGTCGGTAGAGTCGCGCCCATACCGGTCCGCAAACGGACGAGAAATTAGGTGAAGGCGTGTAATTCCGCTACAAATTAAACCCTCGGCAAATACGATTCGACGCGACCCTGCGGTTTGGTCCGAAAGGTCATTGACCGTTCCCATTTTTATTTTATCCCTTTTTCCAGTCTTTACTTTTCACTTACGGCAAAAACCGGTGCATCGTTTCTACAATTTTTTTATACGTGTGCTATTTGTGCACATTTAAGGTCTGTGTTGTTTTAACACATTTTTTCCCGTGTCGTTTGAATGATCGCTCGTCAAAGGTTTAACCCCAAGACGAGTGCTCGGCGATGAATCGAGCGATAAAAACTTGTATGATCGCTCCGGGGCGCTAATTTGCGAAAACGAGGCATTAATCGTCTTAACGAATCGAAAAATCTCAAGCCACCTCTCTCTCTCTCTCTCTCTCTCTCTCTCGATCCCGGGATTAAACGCGAGAATCACGAGGAGCGCAACGTATGATTACGCGGGCCAATATCGGTGAGTGAAGGAAGTCGTTTGAGCTGATCGTTATATTATGTATTGGCCGGCGAAATTGTTCGTCATTATGCTCGCCGAAGAAGCACCGTCCATTGCCAAGAGACGGTCCATTCACTAGACGTAGAGTTACGTGAAAGTTTGACTCGCAGATCGTTATCGGTCGCCGGTGGTAAACCAAGTCCACAGTTCGCCCTCGAATATATTCAAATTACTGAACGAACGATGAAAACGTGAGAGGAATATACTCGAGAGTTACACACATTAAATTAGGAATTTAAGTTCTGTTCATACTGCGGTAATCACCACCGAATGAACTCGGAGTGCAATGTGCGGACTATGCACATTGTTTAATAGTAAATAATCGTGGTATTTCAAAAATATGTTTATTCTGATTGAATAAATTTTATTCTGAATTTTATTCTGTATTTTATTCTGTATTTTATTCGGAATTTTATTCGGAATTTTATTCGGAATTTTATTCGGAATTTTATTCGGAATTTTATTCTGATAGATCGAATGAAAATCTCGAGCCAAGAATGATCCGTTTCCCAACAGCAGATTTACTCGAATCGCTCGAGCATCAATCAAGGGCACGTCACTAATAACCCGGGAAATTATCGTATTTAATGAGGATTCCTGAAATTCGATATACTTTTTCGATATACTTTCGCTTATAGAGTGAATTATATTTATGCGCCCGGTTACCGACTGTAGATAACCGGAGCAAATATCAATTTAATGGTCAGTAGGGAAATGTATGGAGCCGGGGTAAATGGTTTGTCTCCCTGTGGAGTAATGCATTATGATCTATCTCAAATATCGTGAATCGTTGTAAAGCGATTTATCTCGAGCTATCCGGTCGCGGCTATGTGTAAGTTTGGGCAATCCGAGGCGAAATCCACATATCCCTAGCCTCGTGATTTACACGAGTTATTATTTTTTTTGGGATGGCAATATTTTTTTTAAGGTAAATAATTGATCTACTTCATATTGGGATAAGGAACTAACTTGCTGGAGCATCAATGTTTTACCTGTATCAGCTTTTTTTAATATAGAACCAAATTCTTTGCTGTAGCGGCAGATTTTTTGCTGCAGCAACAATCTTCACCTGTCTCAGAAATTGTTGTGGTGTAGCGATCAATTTTTTGCGATCGCAGTAAATTCTTTGCTGTGACGACAATTTTTTTGTTGTAGCTACACATTTTTTGCTATAGTAGCAATCTTGACCTGTGTCTGCATTTCTTTTTTGTTATAGCAGCAAATTATTTGCTGTAGCGGTACAGTTCTGGCTATTGCAGTAAATTCTTTGCTGTGACATCAATTTTTTTTTGTGTTAGCAAATTTTTTGCTCGCAGCAACTTCTTTGCTGTAACGGCAAATTCTTTGCTGCAACGACAAATTCTTTGCTGTAGCGGCAAATTCTTTGCTGCACCGACAGATTCTTTGCTAGAGCATCAATCTTATTCTGTACCAGCAAATAAGTTTGCTGTCTCCGCAAGTTTGTTGCCATATCAGCAAATGAAATTTGCTGCCCCAACAGTAAGTCATTAAAGATCCACATTGTCCTTATAGGAATAAAACAATATTTCTTCGTCCACGATATCCATTACTAATGCAGATTCTGCTCGCTGGCTCCTCACTTGTACTCTTCTCTCACCCGACCTCAATTACCAAAAATGAACGCTACGAAGAATCCAACCCCTTCGACAGTTCCCACCACCCGAGCGCGTATGCAAACTCCAGATTCTCTCCAGACTCTCAAAAAAACCTTCAGCATCCGTCTCACCCCCCATTTTTTTTCGACAAATTCCGCCTCCGCGATCCTCTCCGCGAATCGGCTAATTGTTAAATGAACTGGAAAACACCGAGAATCGGATGCCTTGACGGTCCCGCTCGGCAATTTACGACAACGACTCGGCCGCACGCCTCTCGCACGAGGCTGCGGGCGGGGACCGCCGCGCTCCTCCGGGTCTTTCCGCGAGGAACGGAGGGGCAGTAACTGCAAAACGGGAACCGAGGGGTGGGCAAGTATATGCCAACGATCGTTTCACTCTCTCGCCACGAGCTTCGCACCGGTCAGACGCTCTCCGACTCTCCCCGAGAGAGCGGTCCTCCTCTCGCTCATTCTCAGTCCAATGGGTATGAATAACGATCGCGACCCGGGGCACTCGTGAATACCGGTGTTAATACGATACGAAGTTTCGAATTTCCGCGGGTATTCGAAAGTTACGGAGTCCGAGGTGGGGGGGGGGGGGCGAGAAGGGATCGCCGCCATACATACCATATGCAACGTACGACCACCAGGGGGTGGGGAGGGGCAGGGGGAGGGGGGTTTTGAGGCGAGTAGAAAATTATGCGAGAGTAGGGGAAAAGGCACCGCACGAAAGCTAGGGTGTTGGCGGTGGCGAACCGAGCGAACGGCGGAGAGCCGCGGAGGATGAATCGGGAATTTATGGAACGATGGACCCAGCGACGAGCCGGGCGCGCATCGGTACCTATACGTATGCCCGGCCGCGGACCCATGCCGCGGTACGGGCGAGCCCGAGAGCGCCAGCGCGAGGGAGCGAGCGAGCGAGCCCGGTGAGCCATTAAATATACCTGCCTCGTAACAGTAATATACCTCATTACTCGCGCATAACAGTAACTCCCGACTGAGTCTGTAATTCCACCTTCTCCTCTCCCTCTCCGTCTCTCTCTCCTCTCCGCCTGCCTCCTCGACCAGACAGGTGTCCAATTCGAGGTCCTACTCGCGCTCCGGCGAGCGCGCGCGCGCGCGTGCGTACCACCTCCACCTTCGTCCTTACCCGGGACCGAGCGCGAGAGGAGAGAGGAGAGCACCCCGTAACGTCGTGCCGCTCTCGACTCTCGCGTGAGTAATTAGCCGGACCGGCGTCTCTCCCTCTCAGCATAATTTCTCGTTTCTCTCCAACGCTTTTTTTTCTCGCGTGCTTCTCTTGCCTGGGTTGTTTTTGTTTTTTTAATTTTTTTTTTTAATTTATTTTGATTTTTTTTTAAATTTTATTTCAAAATATTTTTTTTGTTTTTTTTTTAGGCGAGTGCGTTTATAATCGAGTCGTACGCGAACTGGCTTCGACACTTTTTATTGCGACGAGGCGGCCGCGTGACACGTACCCATACGTACGACGCCGGCCTCCTCGAGACCGTCACGCCGGCCTGCATCTCGGTGTCCTCTCCTCTTAGGAGGATCTCTCCGGAGCTTTTAATTTATTTGGATATTCATTTACACCCCGTGAGCTCCGCGCTCGCGTGGAACCGTGCGGGAGTTTATTGCTATTTTTATTGCCGCTGTTGTTATTATTGGATGATGGAGGTCTTTTTTTAAGAAGAATGAGCGTGACGAATTATAGCCGCGTGAATATGGAGTGTCCGGGGCTTTTTTTACACTCAATGACACTCGAGTCTTGTCGATCCTGTTGTAATACAGGAATCTCGAAATGTGAATTGAAAAAAAGAAAAAATCATTTTTGACGATATTTCACGTGGAGCACAGGGCCAGTTGGAAATCGGAGCTTTACTCGATTGTTCAACGATATCGTGTTATTTGTGTAAAACCAATTTATTCGAAATGCAACTTGTCAAAATTTTGTCGACAAATTATCCAATACGAAATATTTCAAATATATGGCGAGACCATTTTTTAAAAATTTCGTCGCGACGTCACTTCCGGTTCGAAATCTAATTTATCGACCGCAAGTGACGTCACACCGGTAATACGCCAGTTAATATTGGAAAATCTCATTTTTTTCACCGGAAGTGACATATTTTCGGTACGACATCACTTTCGTTGGAAGAATCAAATTTTCAAACCACACGTGACGTATTCCCGGTATAGAGTTCGAACCGGAAGTGGCGTATTTGCTGTATGACGTAATTTTCAAGCCGGAAGTGACGCATTTACGGTCGAAAAATGTGATATTCAAACCGGAAGTGACGAATTTCCTGTCGAAAAATGAGATTTTCAAACCGGAAGAAAGCGGTTTGGAATTCCGCAGTCCATAACGAGGCTGCAAAGATTCCGAACCACACAACCTGTTCGTTTAATGTACACTAGGGCCACGACTTCATTCACACCGGCAGGACCGGCTCCCACTGACACGCACGAAAATCGAGGTTGCGCATGCCCCGCCCATACTAAATGTCAAGCATGGCAAATAGCTTACTGCGTCGATCGACATTCGCTCCGTGGTGGGGACTATTACGGAAACTGAGGCCGCACAAAACGAGACCCTAGTGTATTTCGAATATATTTGTTTGCATTTCTTTCATTTCCTCGGGTGATCAAATACTTTTTTTTTATAAATGTTTATTGTCAGGTGTTTGTACAGTATGGTCTTACTGGCTACAATAATAATAAAAAAAAGCCAAACAATACGTTAAGAATAAGCTTGACCGCCAGGTTGCGGCTTTCGCTTAGTTAGCAATCTCGTGGTTTACATGCTGGTAACTTACGTTAGCGGTATGGGGTGTTGGAGGGACTATTGTGTACCCTGATAGAGAATTGCGTTTTGGCTGCGCTGAGTGCTTCGGGTAAAACATAATAAATAAAAAAAAACCGTGGGTGATCAAATACTCATCCAGTTTCGGTGGCAGGGTCGTTGGCTCTCTTCACTTAACTCCGAATGTGTCCCCCATTGATCCCAAATTTCGTAGAATTTTCTATCAACCTCGAAATCTCCACGAGTCAGAGATTCAAGAAAAAAACAAATCTATCACGACATAAAAGAAATCCTCGAACAGGAAGTTGGAGGAGCGGATGATTTGCAGACCTCCCTCGTCGTTACATCGCGCTTTGCTCGAGTGGCCCGTATTGCATTTCGCATTTTTGCCACGTATTCGTTAGCACAAAAAATTGGGGAGGTTTTCGTGAGGTCGAGATGATTTTTAATGGCGCATAGAGGAGTTTCCTTCCCGCGGTAACGGTTGAGTTCACGCCACTCGAGACCCTTAGTTCCATTTCCAAACACTGTGGGAGTGTACGGGAAAACTTCGAAATGCTCGAGGAAAGACAAGAGCCACGTTTGAGACTTACCCACCAAATCCGTAGGGTATCGCGCACCGCACGTTTTCCGTCGTCGCCCGATGCCTCGTGCTTTTAACTCGAATAACGAAAGGGCCGAGCGAGTTGAGTGGGAGCTGAGTGCCGTCGTTGCGTTCCGCGTCTTAAGTACCGACATTACAAGTCCTTTTAACAAAATCGAGCCGAGCGATGGTATAAGAAAACAAGCGGAAGAAAAAAAAATAAATAAAAGGAAAAGAAAAAAAAATGGCGCTCTTCATTGTCGAAACGTGGATATACGTGAGAACGGCTAATTAAGTGCAGGCGGACCAAACTCACTTCGACGCTCGACAAAATATGAGTACCGAGAAAAAATAAAAATAAATTCTGTATGCAATCTGCAAGATCGTTAATTGAAACCTGCGTCTTAATTATCAAACTGATGAATGGCCACGGCTCCAACCCACACCAGTTACGGCGGGCCGCCGAAACCCTTGTGAACATGCTTCGACGGTGTATAAAATGTGATGCGACGCAAAAGAAAAAAAAAAAAAAATGAAAAACACCATCGGAATGAATTCATTCGGGTAGCAGCGGTGTATACGCTGCACTTATTGTATAGACGTACGAGAGACGGGTGCAACGGCCTTTTGAGGCGCGAATCACAGCTCTCGCGAGGAATTCCCCTTTCGCGAATACACCGCTCGTCGTCATCATCGTTTCCCCGTACGTCCCTCTTTAGCGGCTCTCGAAAGCCCCCCGCGACTCTTCCCCGTCTGCACATCTCGTTCCCGAGAGCGTCACGGTAAAACGGAGCACTTTCTCGCGTTCTCGGTGCATCGCCCGGTGCAGCGAGTGCTGCATAACGACGGTCATAACGGACCCGCGTTGTCCCGACCGTTGCAACTGCGCACCGCTGTCGCCGACGAGAAACTGTGCCTTTGGCACGGTGTACTCAGGTGTCGCGAACATGTGCGAGTTTTCAGGAAATTTTTGTCTGATCTAGGGATTGCACCAATTTATGTATTGGGGGATGAAGAAGAAATCGGTCGAAAAAGTTAATATTCCTGTTAATTTTTTTCAAAGATCGCTCGCAATACACTGAGAAAAAAAATCGATTGAGTCAACAAAATGAGCGCTTACGGGTGGCGAAACAAATTTTTGGTTGGTCGAACGAAATAATTGTTGCATTAAG
>JAPYZC010002484.1:0-29411 GCA_030522665.1 Ichneumoninae sp. A BG-2022a
ATCAAAATATGTGGTAACTCAACTTTTTTTTTTTATAAAAATGATTCGTTCATTTTTCGGAATACGTATGAATTTTTTCAGATTTTTATCTTTATTTTGGTTTTTTTGTTTTTTACATGGAAAAATGTGCAAAAGTCAAAATAAAGATAAAAATCTGAAAAAATTCATACGTATTCCGACAAGTGAACGAATCATTTTCATTAAAAAAAAAGTTGAGTTACCACATATTTCGATGAACAATTTTTTTCAACAATTTGTTAACATCATTTTGAAATTATTATTATGTAAAATTAGTCTTTTGCCTATAATAAGTATGAATTTTTTCAAATTTTTATAAGATTGGGAAGTGGGAAGTGTTTGCATTGGGAAGGGTTTGCAATTCTTGCCCGAATTTCTCGAATTTAGGCGGAATGGACACAACTCGCTCCAACCTCCTTAACAATCGCTAAGCAGCATCCTCGTGAATTTTCAAGCTCACAGTAATAAATATTGTATGGAGCTTGAAATCATAAAAAATGTCAATAAATAATCTGTGCAAATTGCGCACATTAATACTGCAAACAAAATATTCTCTCATTATCGCTATCCGATATGCGTTCAAATTCTACCAACATTAATATGAAATTATTTAGCGTTTATGTATATCCGTTCCGCAATAATTTAACAATCGCTGAGCAGTATCCACGCGAATTTGCAAGTTCCCCTCAATAATTATTGTAACGAGTTTGAAATAATAAAACAACGTCAACATACAATCGGATGCAATCTGTGCAAAAAAAATTGGCAACAGTGCTAAATTCCACCTTCAGAAGATCAAGGGAAAAATCTTACATTTGGCCTGCAAAGCCCTGTTTCCATTCTGCTCTTTGCATCCCCTTATCATGTTTGTAATGACGGTGAGTATGTCCACTTGGGTGGCGATTATTTCTTCTCTGGCGGCGTCGCATCTCGCTGCTACGTCGCTGAGCAGAGTGTTCAGACAAAAACTGAATCTTTCGGCAACCGGAACTCTCTCCACCGGCGAAGTTTTCACCTCGTCCAGCCACACAGCCTTGGGCAAGCCTCTCAGCAGGCCCAGCAAGTAGGGAAGAATTCGGTCGCGATGTTGCAATCCAGATTCCAGGAAGTAAATTCCCAAAGCTATCGTGGCATCTTGACCTCGCTGATCTATGCGAAAAGCGCCTTGCGACGAATCCTGCGGACATAGCTTGAACAGACGATTCACCTGAAAAAAACAATAAGCCTGTATCAAATACCACGAGTCATCCATACGATTGCAGCCTTGGAGTTTTTTTAGCTGTTGTATAATTATTGTCGGCAATGACTGGAAGAATATTATGAAACGAATAAGGCGTCGCGGGTTTCCGACTGATAAAATATGAAGAATACCTTGAAATTAACTTCGATACGATAATTTCAAGGGGGGTGAATAATTGTTGAAATTTCTTGTTGCTAATGTTAAATTTCACAAAATTGCTGAAAGTTCATCGAAATAATAAAAATAAGATTGTCAGCCTCGTTTTAGAGAAACTGTCCTAATTTGACAATACAATTTTTATTTTAATGGAAATAATGATTTTTTTATTTAATGATAATAATGAAAAATATTCTTGTTTTATATTTTGCACACGTTAACGAGAGGTCATAATTCTCGGCAATTTCTCACTCCAATTGAAGATAATTATTGAAATATGATTCACACATCGAAAGTCGAGTGTTGAAGAATCATCTTCTGCTACTTGACGGAAGGAATGTTTCATTGAATAAAAATGGACCTGCTTGGCAAAAGATTTTTTTATGCATGTAATAACAGATATTATTATTATTTTTTATGGAAATGAAAATATTCTTTTTTTATGGAAACAATTTATTTACGGATATAATAAAAAATATTTGAAAAATAAATTTTGCACACAGTGACGAGAGATCATAATTCTCGGCCGTCCGTGCAAAAATTCGATTATCGGATAAAGTTGAAGGGGTGACCATAGTTCGTGCTTACATCGATAATCTTGTCATTTCTATTATTGTACATCTGTCCTGCCATCATTGAAATATGATTCACACATCGAAATTCGAGCGTCGAAGGTTGTCTTCTGCTACTTGACGGAAGGAATGTTTCATTGAATAAAAATGGGTCTGCTTGTCAAAAGATTTGTTTAATGCATGTAATAATAGATATTATTATTATTTTTAATGGCAATAATAAAAAAATATTTTTTTTTTTTTGTTAATGAAAATATTCTTTTTTTATGGAAATACATTTTTTTTTTTTTTTTACGGATATAATAAAAAATATTTAAAAAATAAATTTTGCACACGGTGACGAGAGATCATAATTTTCGGCCGTCCGTCCGAAAATTCGATTATCGGATAAAGTTGAAGGGGTGACCATAGTTCGTGCTTACGTCGATAATCTTGTCATTTCTATTATTGTACATCTGTCCAGCCATCATTGAAATATGATTCACACGTCGAAAGTCGAGCGTCGAAGGTTGTCTTCTGCTACTTGACAGAAGCAATGTTTCATTGAATAAAAATGGGCCCTAGGGCGGCTGTCACGTTCCCCGTAACCTCGGCATAACCTCGATAAGACCGCCGAATCGTCGATAACGCCCGATTGTCAAATAAAATTACAACTGTCGATCGTCACTCGATATTCTGACGGGACATAGTCAAATCTTTTCCGAATTACCTTGTCCCATGGCGTAGGTTTTATCGCCGCAAGTGACCGCGCCAAGTGCTGGACGGTCTTGGTGAAGAAGAGTTTCTCGTCAGCGGCCATTTTTTTCGGGCTGAACTCGGATAAACGAGTTCTTTGAAGAGTGCACCGTCCAACCGCTTCAATCACTGTACAGTTGTCCAATTTTCTGAACCGTTTTTCTCATACATTGTCACTTTCGCTCCGTAACCCCGCGGATGCAGCGGGACGGACAGCTGAGCAGGCACTGGCACGTCAGCCACTGTATTCCAGGAATGGCCGCGAACTCGTCGAGCACGTGACGTAACAGGCCGCGTTTCGATATCAACTGCGAGTTGCTGGCAGTTCGGAGACTTACCGGCCGAAATCTGCCGGTAAAAACTAATTTTCATACCGGCAAAATATTATCTTCACTAGCGGTCATGTTTACTCGCGCGCTTCGCCCGCTCGCAGTACTGTATGAATGTGTGAGTATCCGTGCGAGTATCTGTGAGTATCCGTGCGAGTACCTGTGAGTATCCGTGCGAGTACCTGTGAGTATCCGTGCGAGTACCTGTGAGTATCCGTGCGAGTACCTGTGAGTATCCGTGCGAGTATTTGTGTGAGTATCCGTGCGAGTACCTGTGAGTATCTGTGCGAGTACCTGTGAGTATCCGTGTGAATACTGTGTGAATTCTTGTGAGAATTTGTAAACATTTGTGCGAGCATCCGTGAGTATTTTTAAATACCCGTGTGAGTATTTGCAGGTATCCGTATGAGTATTGTAAGTATGTGAGTATCAGTTTGAGTGTCTAATCGATATGAAATTTGTTATTACATGGATTTCGATAGTTTTATTTTATTCTGGTGAATATTTTCTTCGATGCCCATTATTGCGGTAAAATTGTAACGCTGCATATTTGTCGACAACTGATTTATTAATTTACTCTCATTCCATAACTCTTCACCCACGACAAGTAATACTCAATTTTTTTTGTACACAACAATAAAGTTTTTTTGGGCAGCTCCGTGCTGGATGTACTGACATAAAATCTTTTGGAGAACTTTCGATCGGTTGTTTTTTCTTGACGCGCGGACGACTCTTTTCTGGCACTGGAGAACAATCTGTGGAGGTCCGACAGAGCCGCAGACACGTAAAAACTCGGATTCGATAATTCAGGACCGGCGATTATGAGATTCACGGCTTGTTTTGCAGCAGCAGTCGCTTCCTCGTCTCCCGGTAATGACTGACACTGTGGATCGACAGGAAACCAGAAAAAATTATTTTTGATTATGGACTTCACTCAGCAGTATAAATATTTTCTGAATGGACTCCTCACGTCTTTGGCCTTTTGTGAAACCGATTCGACAGCGCTCAACGAATCTTCGTACACTTTGTTCTGCCCCATATTATCAGAAAGATGAACGAAAATAGCGGCCGATTCCTTCGGTGAATTTTGATGTTCGCCGTTGAAGTGCAGTGCCATGTACGCGTACGCGTGCAATACGTTCAACAAGTTGAATCGAACGAATGGCGATGCTTTCTGTAGCAGAAACATTGTATCAACGTGACTTTTTCAACTGTCCTTAAAGCAAAGGGTATCGATAATAATAGAGTTAAAGACAAATTGTCTTTAATTCGATTATTATCATTATTATTATACTACGGGTTGTAAAAGGGGAAATCCGGTTAATAAATTAAATCAAAAATAAAAAAAATAAAATTACCAACGTGAATTTTCAACAATTGTGTTCACTGTACGGAAAGCAACGGATATTGATCTATACCTTGAATTCAAATATTATTGAATAAGTGAACTGTGAATTCGAAAAAGGGGCGACAAAATTTTGTACGAAAAATAAATAAAATAGTAAAAAGAAAAAAATTATTGCTGATCGAAGGATTAAAAAATATACGATGGCGAAATTCTCATCCGTTACCGTGCCCGCGAATATTACTCTAGCGTGAAACTCGGTCGTACCGCCAGTTCGTTGAAAGTCGGAACATCGACGATCTGTGGACACGCGGCTTTGTAGTCGGGTTTCTCGTCGTCATCCCCGAGTTCCTCTATCAGTTTTATTCCTCTGGACGAATCGGACCACCACGGTGACCACAGCGGGAGGAGCTTTACAGCTTCTCCATTGCGCAAGCTTGCCTCGAACTCTTGCCTCTCGGCATCGGTCAATGCTGACCATACCTCGTCGGCGTTGTTCAAGTCTACGCTTTCCAGACGTTTCGCCAAATCGGGGACCTTCAAAATAAAATTATCGGAAAATAATAATCGTGATCATAATTATTATAAATTGTATTATTCAGAGTTCCAACTCAGGATCTGTTATACGTTTACTAGACTGGTAGTAAAAGCAGAAATCCGTCAAACAAAATGAATTTTTTTTTTTATAATAATTTGCGAGTGGTCAGTTATCCAAAGACTTACGAGTCTTGCGAATAGTGTGAAAGATTTGAACTTTGGACGTTCTCTAGGGAGGTTCAAAGTGCGACAAACCAAAGAGTACAATTAAACATGCATTACCTCTGTCATATGTATAATATGAAAATGAGTATCTGTGATATGTTATATACATAAGGCAGTACACGATGAACACATTAAAAATCTCTGTAGAATGTTACTAAATCATACACCATTTATATCAAATCTAATAGACTACATTTCATTTTCTTTGTAAAACAGTTTTTTTCCTATTGAAAAAAATGAATGAAAATTGTTTAATGTTGGAAATTGAACTTTTCACATTGTTTCATCATAAATGTTGAAAATTAAAAACGGTCATATCTATGAGGAAGTAAAATAAATAAATAATAAGTAATCGCAAACTACAAGCATAGTACATTGATCCCTTGAGTAATCCGAATGGCAACAAATTCATCAACGTAAATCAACTGCTTGGCATATCCCATTATGTGATGAGGCTCGAATATTGCATTCCTGACTACAGACGTAACGTTAGATCCATCGCACTTTGTACCGGTAGTGGATTTGCACACGGCCCAGCTAGCCAGACACCTCGAAACAGACACAGTTAGAGCAACATTTGCAACATGTGCAGCCCACATCGCAAATATTGTTCCAATGTCACCCATATTGTAGCGCTTGTCTATCAGGGTATCTGACTCTTATATATGCATATACTATGTAAAAAGGACTTGTCCTATATACTTATATAAAAAAAATTTTTAAATGAAAAAAAAATTTGAGGACGTTATGTGGCAAATCCTCCGGCTTACATCAGCCTCGTCGTCTGAATCCATTGCATCGGCTAGAATTTCACCCTCATCAGCCTCCTCGATGTCTTCCATGGAATCGTTGTCGAACTCTACCTCAGGCGTTTGCATTCTTTTCAAAATATCCATCATTTTTTTCATATCCTCAGGATTCTGTCTTTGGGCCTTAAATTCACTCTCCACCCATTCTTTATAGAAATTTTCGGAGCACTCTAAGTGCGCCTCTGATTTGTAGCACTCCAGCGAGCAATAAGGAATTTCGCACTTCGGGCAAGTGTATCGCCGTCGTTGAGTATTGCAACTGTGAAAGAAATAACAAATTATAATGATCGAATGATATTTGATTTTTCGACACAGTTATTAGACTAAGAGATACTCGCAATTTACATGTTTCCGGATCGTCCTTGGTCGAAGTGCATGGTTGGTCCATTTTCACGAATTACCGAAGAATTATAACACATTAATCGACGACAATATTATTGTGTGCAACAATCATTCGATAGGTTAAGAATCGGTTGCGAACAGCGGCGAAGATTCCCGCCGATGGCGAACGAAAAATGTAAACATTGCGGCACTTGAGCGCTCGATATTTTACTCGGGATACTCGGGAACTATTCCGTCGGATGCATACATATTAGGTTTCTTCGTTTTCAGTGTAAGCTGGAGCAGAGCGCTCGATTTTACGTGGAAGGTATATCTATATATCCAATAAATAATGATAGAAGTTTTGCTGTCGATCGCCTATATGTTAGCCCTCCGATCTTTACCTCAGTAGTTAATCGTTATAAAATTCATACTTTTTTTTTGACGTTTACAAATCTTATATGTAATTTGGAAAATTGTTTGTTTGTTTGTCCCAATTTTCAAGAATGCAGGTTTCCCCCCAGGCTCTCTTTAGGCCCTGATTATCGTATGTATGTATGGATAATTCTGAGATTTCATTATTCAAATGAAAATACGTCACTTTCTGTTTGAAAATCCCATTTTTCGACCGGAAATAACAGCGCACCGAAAATACATCATTTCCGGTTTGAAAATCTGAATTTTCAACCGGAAGTGACGTCACATTGGAGATACGTCACTCCTGGACGAAAAATAAGTTTTGTGTGTGGAAAATTACGTATTTCCAGTATGATGTAGTAGACCGGTCGAAAAATGAGATTTTCAAACCGGCAGTCACGGATTTACTTTAAGGATATGTGAAACCACTCAGTCGGTAACCAAAATCTGTAAGGAATGCGATTCAGAGACCGTAGACTTTTCGGGAAAAAGAAAAGCATTAGCGGATGCACAATGTAACACCGCGTCCGACGATGCTTCCGTTTTATCCGAAACGTTAACTGGTTTTAAATGGCATTGATTTGAAAAGTGCATCTATCTCTCTGACACTCATATGTCACGTGGTACACTTTTCACATGGCCTCAAGGAATCTCCCTCCCAGTTACTGATGACTATTTCCCTATTGTATAGTTCCGTTCGGCTCGGTGAGTTTAACAGGCAGTTAAACTTACAACCCGAAATCCCATAGTCCATAGCGAGGGCTCGAAGCACCCGAGCCACCCCTAGCAAGTTGATGGACTGCAAACGAACCGAAAAACGGACACGTCCATTGGGGAACAAAACGGACCGTAAAAAACGACAAAACGGACTGTACATTTTTTGTTGGCATTTGGTCTTTTTCTGTTGCGGAAACCGAAAACGTAACAAACGGTTTTTTCGAAAAATTTGCTTTGGTCCGTTTTCGATTCCCGCAACTGAAAAAGGACCAAGATCGTATTTTTATTCTGTCCTTTCATTAAAAATAGAATTAAAAGCAAAGCAATAAAAAAATAAAAAACTTAGCCAAAAATTTTAATAAAAAATGTTCGGTCCTTCCTCGTTTTCTGCAACCGAAAAAGGACCAATCCGGTCCGTTTTACCGTTTTTGCGGTCCGATTCGTTTCCCAACGGACGTGTCCGTTTTTCGATCCGGTTTTTAGTTTTTTCCCCTAAAAGCAGCCGTCCGTCAACTTGCTAGGGACAGCAACCTGCTAGTAAATTATAAATACATAGTCGTAATATTAATAATAAATATAGGAATTTTATTAGAAAACATCTTGGAATGGAAAAGCCGCTTTATCCGGATGGATGAGATCGGCCAGGAAGCAAGCGGTGCCAGCGATACCTTCGTACAGCGAGTACGGACAATCGGGTGTGCTGGCACCGTGCTTGAAACGTTCGCTATGGATAAAATCGGCAAACTTCAAAGCCCGTCTGAGATGACGATGATCCGAGGTGAGTCTGTAGAGCAGCAAAAAAACGTAACCGCTTCCGGCGATCCCGTGGCAGATACCCGGTCCCTTTTTCAGCAGTCCCTTGCGCCAGACGAGCTCTCCGGATCGCTCGCATGCGTCCAGATAACGACGATCCTTCCAGTGCAGATAAGCTGCAGCCATGAGGTAAACGACACCCGGCGCACCATGACACCAGTGCACGAGTTCGTTGGCCTCCCCTCTTCTGTCGCGCCCGCTGCTGTCCACTTCGTCCAAGGCGGAAGGATAATTTCCCGTCGGTGTCTCCAGGCTCAGCAAGTAATCGACGGAGGTCCGCACGAGCGATTCTGCCTCTTTGTTCGTCTCCAAGAAACCTGGTACCTAATACGAAAAAGGTGTAATAAATTATTCATTAAATATTTAACAATTTTACGTGAAGAGCATGTGAAATACCGCGGTCGGTAATAAAAACTGTAATGAACTATTCTAAAACGGACGGATGTTCACTGTAGAAAAATAAGTCTCACCGGGAGCTGGTGTGATATCCGCTTCTGATGAGACTTTTCTTTTGGCGGTAGAACCATGTGAAACACCTCCTTCCCGTTCCATCCCGGGCTCAGTCGATAACAAAAACTGTAATCAACTTTACTCAGCGGTTCTCGTTTGTACGGTCAACAGAAAAAACACATCGAAAGCGGATATAATCTCGCTCATCGTTGGGACTTTTCTTTTGATCCTGAATGCCAGAATCATTGAGAAAAGTTTATTACAGTTTTTATTACCGACCGGTATTGCACATGCTCTTAAGGTGATGTGACACACACGTAACAATGCTCCGATGGTAACAAATCGCTTTCCCTATTTTCTCCGTGATGGTTGATTCTTAGAAAATAGGGAAGGCGATTTGTTACCGACTGAGTCTGTGCCACATGCCCTTAAGCCATTTTCATTGGCTCCACAAACAGGACATGCGCATGAGCGGCACGTAAAGAGACTACGAAATTCGCATTAATTTTCTGCCCACCTGTATGAGAACTTGCAAAATTCCAGCGAGACCGTGAGCCGCGCCAAGGTACTCCGTACCGTAGTAAGCGTACATGAGTGGACAAGGACTGCGGTGCTTACGCGAATAATTCTTCCCAGAGAGTACTACGACACTCGCTAACTCTCGCATCAACTCGACGGGCACAACGTCATGCCCAAGCTGTCTGTTGAGCCACAGAGATCCGTAAAGATAACCAGCACGTCCAACGAGGAATTCGTCCGAACCGGCGGACAAGAAAGCTTCCGGCTTACAGAGCTCTGCCATACCGACGTACCGCTTCGCGAAAGCGTTCGAGCGAGCGGAGTCGCCGGCTCTGAGGGCGACAACAGCGCCGAGCGCGACGATTCCTCCATGCCCCAGAAGGAAACCGCAATCGACGCGATTCCGTAGCTTCTCAAGGTCACGTAACGAAGGCTCCAGATAACGTTGAGCCAGCGAGAGATAATTCTTTGCGGTCTCGGGTTCCGACGACAGCTGCAGGCTCACGTGCAGGAACGCGTATGAGATGCCGGCTGCGCCAACGTAGAGACCGCCCTCCCGATCGGCACTCTCGGCACCCTCTTTTTTCACTATTCTTTCTATGGTCGCTCGCAAATACTCCCTCGCCTCTTTCAGATCTTGTTCAACATTCACCGGCTCTTTCGACTTTTCCTCGTCCTCGGCGAAATAAGGATTCTCGAAGTACCGCGGAGGAGACATGTCGCTCCGAAACAGCTGAGACAACACGAAAGTTTTCGCTCGCAGTCCACTGCGAAGTTGGCTGACGAGGCTGCGCAACATCGCACGACGAGCGTTGAAACGTAACCGAGTAACGTATAGGTGCACTAATGCACAAGCTGTTTCCAATATCATCTGACTAAAAAAAACGGAATGTAAGGCGGACAATAGGTAAAAAGATTATGCGATTTAATAGGCTAAACGACATAATACAATTCGCATTCCCATCGTAAACGATCGAAAACAAAATTTATTGAAGAAAAGTAACGCCAAGTTGTAATATTTTTGACGAAAATGATTATTTTCCTCTGAGAGTATTTTTATTATGCTGATTTACCAATTATCGATTACTGATTAGACTGATTTTAGAACATTAACAATCGCAGACGTTAATATTTCGAGCGTAAAATTATTTTTCACAAACCTGATTTTATACTTTCCGCAAAACACGGGTAAGTTAACCAACCAATGAGAGAGCGCTTACTGAATATGGCGAGCGCTCATTGGTTAGTAACTATAACAAAGTGACAAAAAAAAAGATGTAACTCTTAAAGTCTTAAAATTTGTTCACGTTTCGAAAAAAAGAGTATTCACTGCAAAAAGAATTGTGCCTAGTTCATTGATCGGAGTTCTATCAAGAATACCTTTAATGTCTTTGTTGACTACGAGTGGTATTGGGTATTGGGTTGTTACACCGATCCCCTAAGGGTTATGGGCTCCTTCAGTCTCTTCTCTTTCCATCCTTATCGGTTGTCGCCGGTGTGATTCTCGGATCCGGGGCTTCGTCGTGTCCCGTCAGGTGTCCGTAGTCTCGGACATACGGCTATAGACGTGTTAGGTAAGGTTGTGCGGCTGGATGCGTTTAATTCGCAAAGCCATCTGTTGTATACTTTGTACACTTTTCCAATATAATATATATATATATATATATATATATATAGTCGTGGTATGAATTGGAGTATTATTTTGTGTAAGTTGCTGAAAAGTTCTTGGAGCAGATCGATATCTACGTATAACGATAAGTCACACGTGGGTATGATTGTATTCTGAAGAGTTTTTTCGTTTTATTTTAATTAAGTTATGTGCTCTTCAAACCTCATGTTTCCAACTTATCATACTAGTTTTATGCTTACTTTCTTTGAATGATTGTACTATGTATCTATAGTCGGTAAGGTTGTGCGGCTGGATGGGCTTAGTTCCCAAGGCCATCTGTTGTGTACTTTGTATAAAGTATACAAAGTTTTAAGACAATTTTAATAAATTAATTCGTTATTAAAGTAGTTGATTCTTTATCCACGAGGATAAAGAATTAATGAAGAAATTATATTTCTACATCTTGCCTGGGCAAGATTCATAGAATCATAGAATATATTTGCTTCTTTCTACTTGCTACTGAGTTCCTCTCTCATGATCTTAAAAAAAAATAAAAATAAAACGATAACATCCCTTTCACGTGTTTATAATAACACTACGGACGTAACTGATATTGACTATCAGACCTCTCATGGTCCACCGCTTTTCCCGCATCGAAGAACTCTCTTCGCGTACTGGTGATTCATCAATAATTTACGTTCCGTAAGGCAGAAGTGAAGCATTTCACCTTTACGTCAATCACCCTCGCATTTCAGCCTGGCGTTGGAAATTGCGTATATTTAAAATGAATACGATAGAAGAACTATTTTCCAGCAAGTATCTACGTAACCTCGATGTACCACCGCTATTACATTACATTGTACGACTCATGAAGGGATATTCGAATAGGTAGTAGCAGCGCGCACGGGGGCGGAGACTATACAACTTCGCCTCGCTGTCGCTCAACTTTGACGTATAATGGAGCAATTTGAACGTCTGTCGAGGTGTGATACTTTGATATACTTCCATGAAAAGGCACGCTAAAGAATAATAATGAGATGCATGGAAAGGGAAGGTGCGCGGCATTTTGTGTTCCGAAGCAGCGGCAGTATGTCTAACACCGTCGTTGAGGGTAGTTCGAGTCACGATGGACTTTTTTCAACACCGTTACTACAGATTAAATAAAATCTTGATGACGATCACTGGACATTGGCCGTATCAGAGTATTGATGCTGGACGTCGGGTTCGTCTTGTCTTTTTATTTCTCATCGGTATGCCACTCATACCTCTGGTAATGGCTCTTGTGAAACATCATGACGACGAGAGCGTCCTTCTGGACGGCAGTCTACCATTACTTTTCATTGCAATTGCCACAACTGAGTTCATTGGTTTTACGTGGAACTCGAAGAAGGTTAGTTCGGTCATCGAAAATTGTTGTATGATCGTCAGAGACGAAACTGACTACCAATCACTAATGAAAGGAACCTGTTCGATTCGCACAGACATTATCGTTGCTAAACCGCATTCGTACGGATTGGCACGAATGGGCTCAGGATCCAGAAATCGACATTCTTCACAAGTACGCTGAGCAAGAAAGAAAAATGACTATCGCGTATATTGGTAAAAGCAGATATGATAAGTGTTAGATAAAAAGTTAACAAGAATTCTATAGATTTGTCGGCATTGTATATACAGTTATGACTATTACCAATCACTCCGTCTTTACCCTCCAACCGACGATACCGAAGATAATCGATCATTTTCTGAAGAACGGCACCAAACCCGGGACACTTCCGTGCCCTGTTGACGTGTATTATGTCGACGTACAGAAATATTATTTTTACATAATTGCATTTCTGTACATCTGGACATCCGCGATACCGATTATCGTGACAACCAACGGTGTTATGTTAATCTGTTACGTGCAACACGTATGCAGTATTTTTGCTGCCTTGGGGTGTGTTGATTGTTAATCGATCATAATCATAATCACAATAACATCTCGATTGAAACTGTCAGGCACAAATTAGAACGACTCGGGAAGAATCGCTCATTAGTAAAAACCGGAGAAACCCGATCCGCGCTGGACAAAAAGGACATAGCTTCGTGCATCAAGAGACACAGTGCTGCTATCGAGTGAGATACTTTATACAATGTATCCAGTAAAATTAATCACTATTATTAATAAATTCACTGTCGTCAGTTACGTCAATCTCATCGCGGCAAGTTACAAATGGATTTTCTTTTTTGTCATCGGGTTTGGCATGCTTGAGTTTAACATCATAGGAGTTCAGGTAAATGTTGCGAAGAATGATGAGTAATCTTGCCGAATTAAAGGTATCAGAAAAAAATAGTCGGGAAAAAAGGCCGATGAAAAAAATAACTGTGGAACAAATGGCTGATGGAAAGAACAGCCGCGGAATTTAAGGATCCTTTAGAGATACATTTCCTGCCAAAAGTGAGATACAGTTGTAAAAAATCTAAACAAATCAACCATATGGTAGATACCTAGAACATTGATTTTACATAATAATGAAGACAACAAATTGGTAATAAATTGTAAAAACTCGGAGAAATTCAGTCTGAAGAGTAGTAATACTCACGATATTATATTTGTGTAAAATTATATTTCTACCGTCAATATATAATATGATATTGTTACTCGAAATTTATATTTACGTCTTACGTCGTACCGAATCTTTCAGTTCTTCGTTTAACGGACGAAATATCTCAAAACAATCTGAAGGAATTCACAGATGTACTTTGACGTCTTTTTGATCGAACGGCCGTAGCAGAATTTCGAAATATTTGTAACTTTTTTCAAATTTCCATAACTTAGAGAATGGTAAGATGTTTATAACCGGAGAAGCGATTAAAATGGGATTAGCTTTAAAAATAGCAAAAAAAATTGTTCAATGTAAAGCTGCAAAATGGAATGTTTATCAGTGAACGGTTTTGCATTAATCCTATTGCTATTTAAACCGGCCGCCAGCTCCGCGCGGGGGCGGGGCCGGGGGGGGGGGTGAACACAGACACACGTGTGTGTGTGTGTGTCGGCCGCGATTGTAGTAAAATCATGTCTTTGTCGATGTGTAAAACAATTGCACAAATTTTTACCGCTAATCCACACACAAATTCACGCCCCTTTTTCCGCGGTAATTTTTTTCATCGGTCTTTTTCCCCCAGTTATTTCTTCCCCGGCTATTTTTCCGACGGCTGTTTTTCTAGATACCGAATTAACAGATAAAATGCTTGTAAATTCAGGTTCTTATGAGGACAAATGATCCCGAAACCAGCATACGATTCATGGTTTTTGCATTTTCTATAACATTGTACTCTTACATAGACTGCTACATTTCTGAAACTGTGATGGAACACAGTATTGGCATTTACTTTTGTATGTAAGTAAACTAGAAATTACTGGTAGCATGGACTCATAAAAAATCTTCCCGGCAGACACAACAGTCACTGGTACAAATTATCGCCGGAATGCCAGAAACTCCTACACTTCATGACGATGCGTTGCAGCATACCTTGTCAATTAACAGCGGGAAAAATTTTAGTCATGTCCATGAGAGGCTTCTGGCAGGCGAGTTCCTCAATTAACACTGCATAAAAAATGTCCGACGTCGTATAAATGATATCGAAATACAATCAATAGTTTATTTTTATATTCCAGATAGCTAAAACAGGGATATCATACTTAACGTTTGTGCGCTCGGTGCAGGGATTATAGAGGTTATCTATAAAGATTCGAGACGTTATATATTATTAGTTGATCACAATGTTATAAGATTTCCATTGTAAATAGAAATACGTCGTTAATGTTCTGCATGTTGATATTATCTGGTAACCTGGAAGTCTCAATCCGATCTGGTACAGGGTGGAAACCAGATCCCTTAGGGATCTCACGATTATTAAGCTAACAGAAGGTACTCGGAGCAGATTTGACCGACTGTCTAACAGACGAGCCTTCACGTATGAATCGTTTTTGTCTGCTTATATAATACATGAACATTACAATACAAAAGTTATAGTAGTAGTTATTTTATTTCCATGAGTACGCTGTCGAGTTTTTACATACCCCATTCCGTGGGAGCGGAATATCGAACTCACGATTTTTTAGATCTTCTTCTTCCAAATGGAAGGTAAGAGTTCGGTACTGGACCGGCTGGATAAGGTGTGGAGGACGGGATTTCGCGCCACATGAGCCCGATTCGAGGAGGCAGCTGGATTGCTGACCCCTCTATAACGCACTCTCCATAAGGGGAGGCGGAAGGGAACTAAGAGAGTCAAAGGATTTCTTCTGTCTTGTAATTCGGAGACTGAAATTCAATCCGACGTTCAAGGCCGAATACTATCCTCTGACGGTGAGCCTACTATGCTCAGAACATGTATGCAGAGACATACGTGCTTTCGCAGTCTAGAAAATAATACGACGAGACTCCATTTGGAGTTACCTCGAAGAGGTTGTGGTCAATTCGTGACGGTGGGAAAGGACCTAGAGGGAGAGATAGGTAGAGCCTTTATATATAGCGGCTCGGAGAACACTCCGCTTGCGCGAGAGCTCCGCCGACTCGCCATCTCGCGGAAGGCGGAAAGACTTACCGGGGGGGTAGGGAGTCCCGTTACAATATATATATATATATATATATATATATATATATATATATATACTAGCGGGTTATTGTGGCTCGCACCCATTTCTGGACGTAAACCCTTATTATTCTAAATACTTCAGAAGACATGTTCCCAGTCTTTCGGTCTCCCATACCTAGGCGCTGGTCCTTTTCCTCTGGACTTACTATTGTAGCAGGTTCCGAACTACCTTTTCGCAGAAAAAACACCACATAAAATGCTTTGGTGCTTGCCGGGTATCGATCCCGGCCCTACTGCGTGTGAGTCGTACTGCGATCCAGTCGGCCACGCTCACCCTTCGTTGACTACTGATGAACAGATGAATTATATAGTTTTGATAAATTAAATCGGTATTAAAGTTGTATCCATGGGGATAAAGAATTAATGAAAAATTATATCTCCACATCTTGCCTGGGCAAGATTCGTAGAATAGATTTGCTTTTTTTCTACTTTCCACTGAGTTTTCTTGCCACTGAGTCTCGCATGGTCTTGTGAAAAAGTACGATAACATATCCCTTTCACGGGTGTATCAACGATGTACACATCTTAACACTACGGACGTAACTGATATCGACCATCAGACCTCTCATGTTCCACCGATTTCCCCGCATCGAAAAACTCCCATCGTGTACTGGTGATTCGTCAATAATTTACGTTCCGTAAGGAAGTGAAGTATTTCACCTTTATGTCAATCATCCTCGCATTTCAGCCTGGCGTTGGAAATTGCTTATACTTAAAGTGAATACGATAGAAGAACTTTTTTCCAGCAAGTATTTACGTAACCTCGATGTACCACCGCTATTACATTACTTTGTACGACTCATGAAGGGATATTCGAATAGGTAGTAGCAGCGCGCACGGGGGCGGCGACTACACAACTTCGCCTCGCTGTCGCTCAACTATGACGTATAATGGAGCAATTTGAACGTCTGTCGAGGTGTGATACTTTGATATAATTCCATGAAAAGGCACGCTAAAGAATAATAATGAGACGCATGGAAAGGGAAGGTCCGCGGCATTTTGTGCTCCGTAGCAGCGGCAGTAGTCTATCTAACACCATCGTTGACGGTCGTTCGAGTCACGATGGACTTTTTTCAACACCGTTACTACAAATTAAATAAAATCTTGATGACGCTCATTGGACATTGGCCGTATCAGAGTATTGGTGCTAGACGTGGGGTTCATCTCGTTTTTCTGTTTCTCAGTGGAATAATGCTCACACCTATGTTAATGGCTTTTGCGAACCATTATGACGATGAGAGCATCCTTCTGGACGGCAGTCTACCTTTACTTTTCATCGCAATTGCCACAACTGAGTTTATTGGTTTTACGTCGAATTCGAAGAAGGTCAGTTCTATCATCGAACATTACAATATGATCGTAACCGAGACGAAAACAACTCAATCGATCGATACCGATCACTAATGAAAAGAACCTGTTCGGTTTGCGCAGACATTAACGTTGCTAAACCGCATTCGTGCGGATTGGCACGAATGGGCTCAGGATCCAGAAATCAACATTCTTCACCGGTACGCTGAGCAAGAGAGGAAAATGATTATCGCGTATCTAGGTAAGGCAAGTATAATAAGGGTTAGATAAAAAGTCGACAAGAATTTTATAGATTTGTCGACATTGCATACAGTTATGAATATTATCAATCAGTCCGTCTTTGTCGCCCAACCGATGATACCGAAGATAATCGACAATTTTCTGAAGAACGGTACCAAGCCCGGAACACTTCCGTGTCCTGTTGATTTTTATCATCTCGACGTACAGAAATATTATTTTCACATAATTGTATTTTCGTACGTCTGTGCATCGTTGATAACGATTGTTGTGACAACCAACGGTGTTATGTTAATCTGTTACGTGCAACACGTATGCAGTATTTTTGCCGCGTTGGGGTGTGTTGATTGTTAATTGATCATAATCATAATCACAATAAAGTCTCGATTGAAACCGTCAGGCACAAATTAGAACGACTCGGGAATAATCGCTCATTAGTAAAAACAGAAGAAATTCGGTCTGCGCTGGACAAAAAGGACATAGCTTTGTGCATCAAGAGACACAGTCGTGCTATCGAGTGAGATACTTCAGAAAATGTATCTAGTACAATTATTGTCTATTATTAATACATTCACTGTTGTCAGGTACGTGAATCTCATCGCGGCAACTTACTCGTGGATTTTCTTTTTTGTCATCGGGTTTGGCATGATTGAGTTTAACATTATAGGACTTCAGGTAAATGTTGCGTCGAATAAGGAGTAATCTCGCCGAATTGGCCGTATCAGGAAAAAATAGCCGGGAAAATATTCCGATAGTAAAAATAATCGCGGAAAAAATCGCTGATGGAAAGAACAGCCACGGTATTTAAGGATCCTTTAGACATACATTTCCTGCCAAAAGTCAGATGCAGTTTTTCAAAAATCGAAAATATCATCCATATGATAGATATTTAGAACCTTGATTTTACATAACAATAAAGAAAACAGATTGTTAACAAATTGTAAAAAAGAAGGAGTTGTTCACCAAATAATGAGGGAATCATTTTTATTCCCATATAAAATGAATTCGTTAATTTTTTCGAATACATGTAATGTTTTTTTTGTAATGTTCTTATATTTTTAGAATTTCCATTAATGAAATTGTTTAACCCTTCAAAGTACCGGGAACTTTTTATCGGTCGCAAATGACCAGACCTACTTTTAAACACAAAACGTATACGGAGGTTCCGAATAAATTTTCTTCTGCGTTATCAAAAAAACAACACCTCAAGGTACGTCTGTGAATCTTTACACATTTTTTTAGCACAACAGCTTGTTATTCCAATCGTTCGAAGGTTGCGTCTTAGCAAAATCTAGGTCTTAGTTGAACAAGGATCCGGTATGTGAAGAGATTTACTCTTCCGGTACCGGAGTCCCACTGAGCGAACACCTCGATTCCGGACGATTCGGCCCGGATGCTCGCTCAGCGAGTACTTACATTGCGCGGTATAAAAATCGCTATATCTAAAAAAATGGATGATATCAAAATTTGGAAAAAAATCTGTTTGGGGAGTAATGTGCATGATATTATATTTGTGTAAAATTATATTTTCATCGTCAATATATAATGTGCTGTTGTTATTAGAAATTTATATTTACATCTCAGGGTGTACCGAATCTTCAAGCTCTTCGTTTAACGGACAAAATATCTAAAAAAATGTGAAATAATTCCCATATGTACTACTTTGATGAAGTCCTTTTTATCCAACGGCGTCAGCTGATTTTTGAAATGTTTGTAACTTTTTTATTTTCATAACTTAGAGAACGTTAAGATCTTTGTAACCGGATAAAGCGATAAAAAATGGGAACAGCTTTGAAAATAGTAAAAAAAAAATGGTTGAACTTAAAGCTGCCAAATGGAATTTTTATCAGTGAACGGTTTTGTGTTAATCCTGACGTTAGTTAAACTGACCGCTAGCTCTGCCTTGTTCGGAAAGTGGGTGTACGAGGCTGCGTGGAGGAGGGGGAACTACACCTGTGTGTCCGTGGCCAAATGGAGACAAAATAGAAATAATACCAACAAATAAAGGTGGCCATAAGTTATGTCACAAAGGACACATGTACACTCACGACAGAACTAATAAGAATAACAGACGACGTACATGAGAGAAGCATAATTCCAAGGAACGGCGGGTATGATTTTCATGAGCACAATTTTGCCTTTTTATAGAATTATGTTTTCGCAAAAAAACATTTAATTTTTGTGGCAGAGTTCTTCAAACAGCTGCCCATTCAGCTATATATATTCAACTGGCGAGTTGCCATGTTATACAAGTGTTTAATAGAGTGAAAGGATAGTATTCCTCCAGAAAAGGATTCAGTTTCATTAAAATTACAGATTGACATTTTATATGGTTTGGATTTTTTTTAAACATAAGTTGAGATTGGAGGTCGCAGCAGATAGTACCAAGCTCGTGCAGTCTCATCGAGTACATAAGACTTTGACAAAGCGCAGTAAAGTTGAGGAGCGACAAAACACCCTCTCCAATCTTTGTGCTTTTTACGACGATAAAACAGTGATCATGGCCGACCTCCTTACAAAAATAAGCAATACCATTCGCTTTCGGAAGCTGTCGGGCCGAATTTGAGTCGAGATACTCACGTCGAGGATGAAGAAAAACACCTATTCCAATGAAAGGCAACGATTTAGGGAACATCGTGAAATGCGTAACGTTGTACTTCTTTCGAACAGTAATTTTTTTGTGCAGATTCTTTCGCCGTCTTTGATATACTTTTTTTTCGCGCTACTCATCTTTCTCACTGATCGATCGCAAATCCCAATTTTCGAATGTTCATCGTCGATTGCCAGTTTACTCTTGTTGCTGGCAGACCCCGCAGTGAGGGCATAATTATTAGTATATTAAAAAAAAAATTTTATCAATTATATGACGCGAAGAATGTGACAAGTGTCAAACTTGGAAATGAACGATTCTCCGAGACTTGAACGAAAATAGCAAAAAAAAAAAAATGAGAATCATGTCTTTGTCGATGTGTAAAACCATTGAACAAATTTTTATCGCTGATCTATACACAAATTTCCGCCCTTTCTCCGCGGCTATTTTTTTCCATCGGTCTTTTTTCCCCAGCTATTTCCTCCACGGCCTTTTTCTCTATATACCGAATTAACAGATATACTGCCTGTAAATGCAGGTTCTCATGAGGACAAACGACCTCGAAACCAGCATACGATTCATGGTTTTTGCATTTTCTATAACATTGTACTTGTATATAGACTGCTACATTTCTGAAACTGTGACGGATCACAGTATTGGCATTTACTTTTGTATGTAAGTAAACTGGAAAGGACTAATGGCATGGCCTCATTAAAAACTCTTCTCGACAGACACAACAGCCAATGGTACAAATTATCGCTGGAATGCCAAAAACTGCTACAGTTCATGACGATGCGTTGCTGCATACCTTGTCAATTAACAGCCGCGAAAATGTTGGTCATGTCCATGAGAGGCTTCTGGCAGGTGAGTTCCTTAAAGATGCATAAAAAATGTGCGGCGTCGGATAAATTGTCATCGAAGTACAATTAATAGTTTATTTTTATATTCCAGGTAGCTAAAGCAGGGATCTCATACTTAACGTTTATGCGTTCGGTGCAGGGATTATAGACATTATCTATAAAGATTCGAGACATTACATATTATTATTCGAACACTATGATACAATTTCAATTGTACATACAAATACGCCGTTAATGTTCTGCATGTTAATATTATCTGGTAAACTGGAAGCCTCAATCCGATTTGGTACAAGTTGGAAACCCCTTAGGGTAGTACGATTGTTAAACTAACTGAAGGCAATGGAAACAGATTTGACCAGCCGTGAAACTAACAAGCCATTACGTTTGAACAGTTTTTGTCTGGTTATATAATACACGAACATTACCATGTAAAAGTTATAGTAGCAGTTATTTTATTTCCATGTATACCCTGTCGAGTTTTTACTTACCTCGGCCCTTTTAGTAATTTCATTTCAAAACCCCAGAAAAAAATATATTGTTACGTTCTCGTGAAATAAGTAACGCGCGTATTAGGATTATGGGGCACATGTTATTAAATACTATCACAGCTAAATAACTCGAGCACGAACTGTTAAACGTCTGTTCTCTATGAAACCCCGATCAAGATTGTTGTCATCTGGTCAATCGATAATCTGTTCGTGAGCTATTCAGGTCCTCTATCCCATGTAGGGTGATCGGGCGTGGTCAATGGCTGGGCGAAGCTTGGTACCGATATTACCAACATAGGCATGCGAGCTTGGCCCAATCATCGAGGTAACCTTGGATGATAAGTACTTGCTAATATTGGTAACCAAGATTGGATTCAAGGTCGATCGAGACGATTGGCCAATAATTGGTGGTCAATGTAGACCGTCTATAGGTTACTTATATAGAGCGAGAGTGGTTTTAACGCAATACTTTTTTGCCAAAATTGGAATATTCTTTTTTTCTTCGCACATCTGCAAGACATTATATTGTATATACTTATTTTCTCCTGCGAGAACTCTCAAAGCGATCATACTCAGTCCATGTATGGGTAATACATATCGCATACTGATATGTCAATGCATTTATTGACTACCGAGTGCGAAATCCAAAAAATTATACGCATTTTTGCAAATATTAAAAACGGTGTCATTTCACATGCTCTTATATTGATGCTCGGGTGCATTTACGCTTGCGAGAAACAACTTGGGTTAGCGCCATCTAGCGGCTAAAGCCCTTGATTGATAGTTCAATGTTGGCGTCACATCAGTAAATCAATGATTAGCGAGTCGATATTCGGTCGAACATTGGCCTAAAATCGGCAGACCAATGGTTCATGAGATTATACATCAACAGACGATCTGTTGGCGAATCGATATTCGCCCGAACATCGGCCTGAAATCGGCAAACCAATGATTCGTGAGCATCAAACGACCAACGGTTGGCGAATCGGCAAATCTGTCGCACACACACATATACACACATATATATTCAGATGCCAGCTAAAAATCGCATTTACGATGTTTTAGACTGTTTTAGAATGTAAGTACTCTGACATTAAAATCTCGATTTTTTATTTTTTTTATAAAATAGCTTCCTCTATGAGAAAACAGTAAATAGATTAAATTATTCTTTAAAAAAATTGCGGTGACTTTATTATTTATATAACACGTGGCACATATTAATGGACTATACATTGATGTTACTGTTTGTATCCGTAACCAATGGTAATAAAAACATCAAAGAACAAAACTCATTTTCGCAAAAAAATATATTATTGCTTTCCGTGTCGTTTATGTTGAATCAATTTAGTTTCCGATCTTTTACGGCAAGAATGCGAATTGTATTGTTTTGATTCGCCTATTAAATCGCATCATATTTTTACTTATTGTCAGCCTTACATTCCGTTTTTTTTTGTCAGATCATACTGAAAACATCTTGTGCATTAGGGTACCTACATATATATTATCCGTGGTACGCAACGTAACCATCGAGCGCGATGCGAGAAATGGTGGGAAAAATATAAATACGAGATTAGACGGCGGGACTTTCGGTGCATCACTGGCAAACGCTCGGTGCCACTCGGTGCGTTCAGCTCTTCGTAGGACCATGCGTAAGGCGTTTGCAAAGTCGTCATGTTAGAAAGCTTGGATTCCTCGTCGAGTTCGGACGACGAGATTTCTGCGGAGGCTTTGAGAGAAGCTTGCGACGAGAAGTTCTTGCCTCAGTCACTGTTCTCCAAGGATTCCACGAGATCGTCCGGTAATGCTTCGACCCTTCTCCCGTCGTACATAACCGCACTTTAATCCTTTAACTCGTAAACCGGCGACATATAAGGAATATTTCATTTTATTTACTGGGATACGACAATGAAATACTCCGCTTTTCAATTCGATGACTGCTACCGTGTTTGTTGACCGGATGCGAGCCTAATGTAGTTCGTACTTGTTACAGAACACGAGCCGGAGGTCAAAGATGAAACCAAACCGTCGCTCAGAATCGCGGAACGATCAGACAACTTCGAAAGTTTCGGAGTATCGCAGAGTTTCAAAGATTTCGTGGCTAAAAAACTGGACGCCATGTTGGACAAGTAAATGAATTTTTTTTTATGGTACATATTTCATTGTTATGTTCACCGTACCAAAAAATTGTTTTTGCCCGCCTATGCTAAAAAGTCCACATTCCATGCCTGCAACGGGCTGAAACGCAGCTGGCCGAAAAGTAACGCCGCGGGCCAAAAAGAAACACAGCAGGACGAAAAGTAACGCAGCAGGCCAAAAAGTAACGCAGCGGGCCAAAAAGTAACGCAGCAGGCCGAAAAGTAACGCAGCAGGCCAAAAAGTAACGCAGCAGGCCAAAAAGTAACGCAGCAGGCTGAAAAGTAGCTCCAGCGGGCGGAAAAGTAGCAACAGCGGGCTGAAAAGTAGCTACTGCGGCGGACAACTTTCCATCCCCATTGCAGGCATAAAAATATGGCTATTTTTTAGCATAGTCGGGCAAAAAAATATCGTATGCCACTCGGGAGGAAGTGCCTTTTCACCTCGTGCGAATTTCTGCCCTCGCCTCGCACGGGCATCAAACTTCGCACTCGGTGAAAAGACGCATTTTCCTCCCTTGTGGCATAATATACTATATGTGTACCATTCCAAAAAAGTAGAGAAATTAATACTGTAACGGTCTGTGTATAAAATTCTCCAGCATTTTTGCAGCGTTGATACGGTCTTGATGTACAAATTAATCGGCTGAATAAAAAAAATTTCAGGACTATCGTAATACAGGATGTGGACAACTTTAAGCAGGAAGTCCCGAGGAAGAAAAAGAAGCAGGCAAAGTCCAGAGTTGGGATTATGTTGCTGAGTTCCTCGGACACAGCTATCATCGCAGTGGAGGAACCCGACTGCGATGAACGGAGTAGGAGAATGAAACCACAGAAATTCACAAAAGAAAGCGAAGCTATGAATATCGCAAGATGCCAAGAAGTCGCAGTGGATCCTGCGTTGATTCTGTCCAAGGCTGAAACTACGGCTTGGAATGAACGGCAACGAGGCAATGTATTCAAGTACAAAAAAGCTCGTAACGGAACTCTGATCGAGCTGCCGTGAACACTAGACTGTAGAAAAAAATGGTAAATTTAATGTACAATCGTGATGAAAAATTAAGATACTTTTATAGTAAAATTAAAGTTAATTATTAAAGATAATGTATTTTCAATGTTTTTAATACACCGAGCATTAATTTTTCATCATAATCGTACATGAAATTTAATATGCCAGTTTTTGACTAAAAACTTTCAATCCGATACACTAAATTCCATACGAATTTTTTTTGCAGTGTATGAAATCGTAATGCCGATTAGCCGCTCGCGAACAGGGAACGAGATGCGTGTCGGGCACGTTTTAAAAGTTGCTACGAGGATACATTCTAATGTAAATTTACTGAGCGACGTTGCAGTGTCGTTTCTTGGGTGGTGAGAAGACGTTCGTTACAATTGGTTTGTATAGAGTGCACTGTAAAAAAATCTGTTGGAAAATTAATTAACGGCATTGGAAGCTTTGTACATAAACTGTTTCTGAAATTTCAAACACTTGGGCATCGCAATTTTACAGTAAAATGTTTACTTTTAATGAAAGTTTTTGTAAATTTTAGGCAAAACATTTGTAATTTTAATATCTGGTATTTTTATTTTACAGAAAAGTACATTAATCTTCAATTAATGTACATTAAACAGATTAATGTTACAGTACATTAAATTTACAATTTATTTTTACATTGCAGTACAATTTGTTTTTATCAAGGCTGCATGAGCAAAGCTATGATCATAGTGGAGGAACCAACCTCGTTGCTACTCATTGGTTGGGCAGCAATGATTATATATTATGAAAACTTATTGCCGATTGGCCGCTCACGTACACGAGGGCGTGTAATCTCGTCTGACACATTTCAACGTTTTCTATGACTATAACAATTCTGCAACAATGTACAAGAACGACGATGCAGTCTTTTTTCTTTGGTGATTCTTATTGAGAAGAGAATATGTTCTTTACACAAATTCGTATTGTTGTTTTATGGAAAAGCAGGCAGCGTCGTACGTTGCCGTTGAAGAATCGACCGTGCATGAACGGTTATATGGCTGGTACAATTTTTTAATGAAGTCTGCGTGCTATTGATACACTGTAAAAAAATTGTATAAAATGTTATGTATCGAACTGGAAGTATTTATATCCAAAAACTGTTAAATTTCATGTACAATTGTGATGAACAATTAATGTTCAGTGTATTAAAAACATTAGAAATACTTTATTTTTTATAATTTATTTTAATTTATACGAAAAAGTATCTTAATTTTTCATCACAATTGTACACTAATTGTACAATTTTTTTATCGACTCTGCACGCTATCGTTATCGTTACAATGTTCCTTTTCATTATGAATAAGAACACGTACACTATTTTTTTAAACAACATGAAAGTATAACGAATAGAAAAATTATCGAAGGAGTATTTTTCAATATTTAGAATAAATGGTAGAACAGATTTTTACGATCGATTAACATTTTCTTAGTATGATAAGCGCGCAAAAAAACATTGGAATTATCTCGGTATGGTAGAATTCTGTAAAAATGTACGTAGTGTTGAACAGTTCCTGGCCAATTCGAAAACTTCATAGAGAAATTACATTATACAAAACAGACTGCAGCGATCACTGTTCGAAGGACTCCAAACGCAGGCAAACTCAAACGGGGTCGTGTCAATACTACACATTAGCAATCAAAATTTGTTCACCCTGATGGGGAAAAACTATGGGAAGCTCCAAAATACTGTTAGCTGCACAGCTCGTCCATCGAAACGTTAAAATTAAATACAATCAAAAAGATTTTTCAAATCCATTGCTCCACATAATTCGATTTCAATAGCCGATTCCCTATATTATCGAAGAGATTTTTATCTAACAGATTATTGGATAGAATAGTGTTGATGGAACCCGATTCGAAAAAAAATCCATTAATATTTTAAAAATCTTAAATGAAACACGATAGACATTTGAAATCAAAATTTATTCACTCTGCTGGGGAAAACTAATCTCGACACGCTATTGCGTCTCTTAATGAAAGCTTCAAAATACTGTTAGCTCTTCAGCTCGCACAGCGATTCAGTAAAATTAAATAGAAACAAGAAGATTTTCCAAATCCATTGTAATCCGCATAATTAGATTTCAACAGTTGATTCAGTGTATTATCGAAGAGATTTTTATCTAACAGATTATTGGATAGCATAGTGTTGATGGAACACGATTCGAAAAAAGAAATCCATTAATACTTTGAAAATCGTGAATGAAACACGATACACATTTGAAATCAAAATTTACTCACCCTGCTGGGGAAAAACTAATCCCGACACGCTATTGAGTCTCTTAATGAAAGCTCCAAAATACTGTTAGCTCTTCAGCTCGCACAGCGATTCAGTAAAATTAAATAGAAACAAAAAGATTTTCTAAATCCATTGTAATCCGCATAATTAGATTTCGACAGTTGAGTCGGTATATTATCGAAGAGATTTTTGTCTACTAAATTATAGAATAGTGTTGATGGTTTGAATAGACGGTGGAAAGAAAAAAAAAATCCATCAAGATTTTTAAAAAATCGTGAATCGAACACTTATACTGGATCGCGGTTCGTGCCGATTCCTCGCGTGACTCCGTGCGCACTGTACCGATCCTGCTACCGATCTCCTAGCTCCTGCTCCTAGACAGCGATATCAGGGTAGCATGGCACAGGTAGCAGCAGCTAGGTAGGTGCTAGGTGCGAGGAGCCAGCCAACCCGGTTGAACCGGTTTCACTTGCCGTCGGGTACTGCGGTGTGTTACGGCTCGCGGACGTAGTCACGCTTCGGCAGTAGCAGGCGAATAGAGTGAACGTCCGTGTAGACTGTCTGCGAACAGCGAGCGCTCACCTCATATTAACGTATAATAAGATTTTTTTTCTACGTGTGATTAATACATCATTGATTTAATAATGAAATTCCTTAGTTTAGGGAAGAACAAGGGAATCGAAATATTACGGTGGCGACGTTTTTGTAGCATTGCTTATTTTTTAAACATATTATAGTTTTTGAAAACTATTATTTTAGAGGAAAATCTATTCAATTCTGTGAATCGCGGAGGATTGTGCTCGTATATCCATTCCGATGTTTGTTTTTTTGTACACTTCGTAACACCAATCCATAGTTCCGTCGATAATTAATTACATCATTAATTTTATAATGATATTCGAAGGAATATCATTATAAAATTAATGATGTAATTAATTATTACGATGTAAATCGTAATCGATAACATCGATTTAATCGATGTAATCAGCTTAGTTTGGGGACAGAAAAGAGAATCGATTGATGACTGCGTCGGCGTTTTTGTATTATTGCTTATTTTTTCGACAGTGTATAGTTTTTGAAAAAATAATTTCAGAGAGAGGTTTATTCACTCCTCTGTTCGTTGTTTTCCACCTTTTGTAACACCGAAACATAGTTCTGTCGATAATTAACACATTATTAATCTAATAATGATGTTCCTTAGTTTAGGGACAAAAAAAGAGAATCGATTGATGACGTTTTTGTATTGTCGCTTATTTTTCCGACAGACTGTACAGTTTTTGGAAAGTCAATTTTAATGGAGGTTTATTTAATTTTGTGAATCGCGAAGGCTTGTGTTCGTATATTCACTCCGCTGTTCGTTGTTTTTCACCGTTCGCAACACTGATCCATAGTTCTGTCGATAGGGGTTTGACAGTTCAAACGATAAAAAAGGGTTCACCAATTTTTTTGGCCCCGCTTTCCGGAAGTCTTTATTTTCCTCAAACAAGTTTCGGAAGAGTGGATCCGATGCGCACAACTCTCAACAATTTACAATGTTTATACACAATTTATCTGGACAAACAATTTATTTATGGGTTTGAACGACAACTCTGCGTTTCTCAAACGCAACGTTTCCATTTTTTTTTTTTTACAAAAAGTGAATCTTGACTCTATGAAGTTCAACTTCGTTCACCACTTTTTGCTGTGAAGTGGGAAGAGGAACTTCCACCTCTTAATACTTATTTTCATGCCATGATCGCCTTAATAATTAAATGAACTTTTGGAAATGTGGATCCGATGCGCACAGCTCTCAACAATTTACAATATTTATACACAATTTATCTTGACAAACAATTTTTTTATGAGTTTGAACGAAAACTCTTCGTTTCTCAAACTCAACGTTTTAATATTTTTTTTACAAAAAATTAATATTAACTCCGTGAAGTTCAACTTCGTTCGGAAATTTTTCGCTGCGAAGTGGGAAGAGGAACTTTCCCCACTTAATAGTCATTTTCACACATCGCAGTATCAACTGCGAAACAGTATCGAACAGTTTTTATCGGCGTAAGATGAATGGTATCTTCTTGTAAGAGTCATGTTAGCATAATATTTGTTGCGTGGACTTGACCGACTAGAATTCTGCCTCGTCCACGATCTCTTTTCTTTACTGGCCTTTATTATTTTCTTTTTGGATGCCGGAATTCCTCAACTGTGTGCAACTTTGAGGAACTGATTTCTCTGCGCGACGTTGGCAGGATAATCTTTCGGCAATGTGGCTAGAACCTCGCTCGCCAACGCTTCGAATTCCTTCTGCATGAGACTCCTGGTCTTCTCGATCAGTTCGTCGACGTCCTTCATCTCGAGACCCTCGGTCGGAATGGCCTCCAGAGTTTTCACTATAATTTTTCCTATACAGCACGATCAAAAAAAAATATACAATATATTTTTTTGTTTTTTTTTTTTTACAAATTTTTGTATATCATAGAATATTGCTCACCGTGACCAAAAAATCGTGTCTTTCCCTCGATGAAATAATATGGCGAATAGACCATCGGAAGTACGGGTACCTGATTCTCAATCGCTATCCTGAAGGCGCCTTTCTTGAAGGTCTGCAATCCGTTTCCCAGTATATTCTTGTTCCTCGTTCCCTCCGGGAAGATGAACAGTTTCGTCTACCTCGGGCATTCGTCCTAGGTTAAGACGTGCGGTTCATTGCCTTCTTTATATTATTTCGCATGGCGTAAAATATGGGGACTTTCGGCTGAAGTGAACTTTTAACTCTATATCAATTTTCATCGTACCCGGCGCTATTTTTTAAAATATCAATTACATTTTAAGGATGAAATGGGAATCGACACAATCTGCTGGGCTGAAACCTGTATGAATAGGACAGACAGTTGTGGGCATATGCAATTTTATTCCTTCATTTTATGCAAAGATATTGCTCCGAAAAACTAGCTTGATGCTCGATACTTTGTCGAAACTCGTTAAAAAAAATCAGCACTTGCGATAAAAGTGTGCGCGCCAAAGATAGTGGAGTCGATTGAAGAAAATATTTCCCAACTGCTGGGCTGAAACCTGTATGCATAGGACAG